>CAJHQP010001828.1:0-101476 GCA_905132765.1 Moricandia arvensis
TGTTAAGTTTTGAAGTTATTTTCCCTCTTATATCAATGTATATATGGGGCTTCGTTTTATCAGTGTATACATGGGGCATAGTTATCAATGTAAGGGCCAGCTTTGTTCTCCATTGTGTCTTGTTAACCATTTTTCAATTAATAGTTTTTTGTCTTTGTATATGTGTTCTCCTATTATTAGTGCATCCATTGCCTCGTGTTTGTGATGCTTGCAACTGAACCTTGTAACCCAATATATACAATAAAATGGAGTACAGGGTTTAGGGTTACTTTTAGTGATTTATTTTGGTTTCCACTGATTCCAAGTAAAATAAGCACAACATGTTCTATAGCTTTGTTCAGTATTTACCAAGTATATCACTCACTAAAGCTCTATTCGTCGAGCTATATATTATTGGTAATTCATAGGGCAACAAAATAAAGCTCTTTTTAGCAGTAAAGCATACTCTAGTGTCCCTAATAATTTTGTATATGTCCCTGATTTGATCATTTACATATTGCAATAATTAACATTCTTAAGATTTGTATAATATTCTGTAAATACCTTATTTTAGTCTCCTATGTCGGAGTGTTGATTCTGATTCTGATGTACTACTTATGTATGGAACATTGAAGCAGATGCTCTTCTCCTACAATACTCTCTATTTAGCTGACATCTTTTAGCCTCTCAGTTAAATATATTTGAATTCGAATGTATGAAGAAAAAGAGTGAAGAAAGTGAGGACGAGAGGAGGACTGGTTGGGAACGAATGTTAACCATCTAATAAGGAATCTGCATGGTTGGATGGAACTACTCTCTTTGACCGTAGAAGAACCACAGAGACTCCATAAAGTAAAAAAGTTTCAATGCTAATCATTTACTTATTTTAATGAAAAACAATTATTTAATCAGTCAAGTAGTCTTTGATTAAGTGATTGAGACCAAAAAAACGAAAGGTGAGAATAATTATCAAGATGCAAATGGGTTTTGATAGTCAATCCTTTTCATACGCTTTTGGTTCCAACCATACGTTTTATGTTTCTCTTTTGATAGGTTATTAGTTATCTTTACTTTTCTCAAAGTTAAATAATTACATTAAGTAATGAATTGATACAACATGTAAGCTTGTAAAAGTGAACACTACACTTTACCACAAAACAAAAAATTATTCACTCCACTGATTTATTTCATTGGTTAGATGGAAATATTCATTGAAACGTTGATGTTAAATGATACTAAGTATAGCAATTGTTAGAAATAAGATCTTTTACAAGAAACATGTTAATTTTCAGCTTATTTAGCAATGGTGACATGGTCCATGTGGCCTCGATCGGTACATGTGACATACTATAGACTATACCATGCCAATGATATTCAAATTTGCATTTACTACGAGTCTGCCTTGGAATGGCAAAGGACGACGATGTAATTTAGCTCAGATTTACTAGCTGAATGGTGTTGTATGATAATATTTTATCATATAAATAACATAGATTATCTCAAAATCAATTGAAGATTGTTCTTGGATACGATAATTATTTTGTGTAGATAATTAGATTAACATAAAAAGTAACCAAGTGGAACATAACAAAGCATGATGGTGAATCTTACCTATACGGTTTACACACGCGACATTCACGGCTAATTAAGATGAAACGCACTAATCTTTGTTTTTTTACAATTAGTGTTTGCTTTCTTCTCGAATTGTTTCTATACATTATCACAGGGAAAACATAATATTATCATTTGTTGTTATGAAAGCTAATTAAATAAAATTAGTTACGGGCCTAATTTTGGCGGCCAAATCATGAAGTTCAAGAGTGGTTAAAGACAACATAAAATATGCCACACGTGGCGTACACCTAAACGTTCATTTTTACTGGTACGAGGAACAAAAGGAGCGAACATGGGTTGTATGATTGTATTTCAATGAAACAATAACTTGCAATCATTTATTTTTGCCTTGGTGAGGATTAATCTCTCGCATGTTTAACAGAACAAAAAATATTATTTGTCATGCAAACATCTACCATCTAAAAGTTGATTGTCATGTTGATGGCAAATAAGACATATTCATAGCTATGTGTACGTAAAACAAAAAAAAACTGAGAAGTCTCATAATATTAAATTGTTCGTGTTGTTAATCAAGGACCGCAAGATCTATATTTAATTTTACACACATATATATTTATATATATATTTTTTTTTTTCCTAATGCTATTGATGAGAGGAAAATACAATAATGAATATATTCTATTCTAATATCCCATTTAACATCTCGCTTAGAGTATGTTAATATTTTCTAATACCTCTCTGAGTATACAATTTTTTTTTGTATGTCCAAGTTGAACTAAAAACTTCAAGTTTAAATCGGTTGTTAGTACTTTTTTTCTAGTCACAAATATTATCAAAATGTTTGGGATGATCCATATCGTGCATTCGGTTCGGTTTCATCAGTTTGATGTCGTTTCACATTGTTATTGCTCAAAGAGAGAAGTCGTCAGGTCGAAGGTTCGTGAGTTTAAATTTGAGAGGCCGGAGAAAAAAAATTGATATCAAATAAGAAGTCGCCAAGTCAAGTTATCGTTGCAAGAGTTTCCTCATGTCATCATCCGGATTGTCGTCCTCTTCAATTGTCATCACCATGATCAAACTCTTCTAATCACAAGATATGAAAGCCATTTAGTCCATCAAAATCGTTGGATACTATGAGAAGTCTTATAATATCAAATCATTTTTATTATTAATCAAGGATCTCAATGTCTATATTTATACATACATGTGTTCCTAATGCTATCAATAAGAGGAATATACAATAATGAAAATATTCTATTTTCATACAAACTAGTTTAATATATGTTAAAATCCCTAATAAAAATCTAAACTAATTAGCGAGTTTGAGTCTTGGTAGAATACTGGAAAATTAGATGATTGTAAGAAATATCTTTAATCGATATTTATTTGAATGGTTGGCTAGAAAGCTAACAGCCGATCAATTGTTTATTTTATTGGTCATGCCAGAATGACAAATCACCAATAAGTTAAGCACAATATTATTTATATCTCATTTGGTTTAAAGGAAAAAGAAAGCTCACATAAATAACTACGATAATAATATAAAACCAAGGTTTGGCATAAAAGTTTGACACAAATATAATACACGCCAAGAGTGCATACCACATAAAATTATGGAATATTTTCCATTTTTAAAAAACTTTAGAAATATCTGAGACCATCAATATGCAATGTTCTTCTCTCTCTTATACCAAGAAAACGACGACGTCCTCAACATATATAACCATTGCACCCTAACACATGTTACCTCTCTCTATATATAGTACCATAGGCATCGTAGTTAAAATCATATCGAAGAAAACTCAGTAAGAGCTAACAAGAGTTTAACATCTCCTCTTGTTTCCTTCTTCATTTTCTTCGATAATCACATCCAAAAGTAGAAAGATACTCGAGAGTTCATTTATCAAACAATCAAAATGGCTCTAAACGTAGTGGCGTTTACATTTGGAATCTTGGGTAAGTAACTAAGCTTTCATCAACAACATCAAATAAATACAAAATGTGTACTATACACTATATGTAACATGTATTGTATTTTCACTCATGTTATTTTTGCTATATGTATTTATGCAGGCAACATCATATCGTTCATCGTTTTCTTGGCACCAGTGTAAGCATCATCGACCTCAAACACTCACTTTCTTATTCATTTTCTCTTTTATCATATAATTTATTGATATTATTTTCCATGTATGTGAAGGCCAACTTTTGTTAGGATCTGCAAGAAAAAATCTATAGAAGGCTTTCAGTCACTTCCTTATGTGTCTGCCCTCTTTAGCGCGACGCTATGGATTTACTACGCTATGCAGAAAGATGGATCAGGATTACTTCTGATCACCATTAACGCCGTGGGATGTTTCATTGAAACTATCTACATCATCCTCTTCATTACCTATGCTAACAAGAAAGCTAGAGTACGCCCCGTGTATACCATATCATTTTCTTTGGTATATTAGAAAAATGCACTTATATAAAGTTAGCTGATGATATAGTATATAAACAACCATGTAGATATCAACTTTGAAGGTTCTTGGGCTCTTGAACTTCTTGGGTTTCGCCGCTATTATCCTTGTCTGTGAGCTCTTGACCAAAGCATCTAACCGTGAGAAGGTCCTTGGAGGGATTTGCGTCGGGTTTTCGGTTTGTGTCTTCGCAGCTCCTTTGAGCATCATGGTACGTATATGTTTGAACTACTTCATATGAACAATATAATATCTCTAGCTCTTATCTTTCTTTTTCTAGTATTAGCATCTATTTAAGTTTACGTATATTATATAGTTTTAACATGTGAAAAGTAAAAAATGATGCAGAGGGTGGTGATACGAACAAAAAGTGTGGAGTTTATGCCCTTCTCTCTATCATTGTTTCTTACACTCAGTGCAATTACGTGGCTCTTCTACGGTCTTGCTATTAAAGACTTCTACGTTGCGGTGAGGTTTTTTCTTATGCTATTAAATCTCTTTTTCCTTTTTTTCTTTTTTTCTTTTTGATCAACTGATATTAAATCTCTTATAAGCATATAATAATGGACAACGCAACATAGTATACTATATTATTATGGTTGGTTCATGTTTAAGGGAAAAGAGTTTCCACCACCTTTTAATTAATTTGTCTCTTTTCCCCTAATTCCTTCTATATAAAGAAGGAGAATATATGGTTTGAGCCGTACGCTACTTTTGCTTTATGCTTACAATCATATATTATATGATTGCGTCAGAGAAACCGAGACAATTAAATTGTATTTTCTCTTATTTGTCGGAAGTTAATGGGATTAGTACTGTTCTCAACACATGATTAATGGGATTACTGATGTGATTACTCTTTTAATTATAGCTTCCAAATATTATGGGTGCGTTTCTTGGAGCAGTTCAAATGATTCTCTACGTCATATACAAGTACTACAAAGCTCCAAAACCTGATGACACTGAGAAACCCAAAACGGTGCCGGATCTTTCTATCGATATGGTCAAGCTTGCATCAACTCCAGTTTCCGGTGAGCTGACGACGGTTCATCCTCAAACTCATGGTGGTGTTGATTTGGAGGGTCAGGTGGAAATGAAAGTGTCAAACCAAATCCAAACCTAAGTAGTTTTCTTATATTAGTGATGCTTTACTGTTGAGTCATGTTTCACTAGATTGTACTTTGTCGCTTTGCTAATTTGCCTTTGTCTTTTCTCCCATCATATTATTTCGAAATATTTCGAAGTTGTATTATCCTTGAAAAGTATGTATGCATGTTTTAGTTTTTATAAATAGTTCTCATGTTCTCTACTCATAAGTCATTAAGTACACGAATCCTCTCCTAGCTTGAGCGATGAATAAGGAAATTTAAATTCAGTAATTTAAATTCTTGATCATTCACAATCATAAGTGAAGTTTCTTTTAATCCCTTCTGATATCCAACTATATTTTGTTTCTTTTGATCCCCTTTTGAACGTGCACAAAAAAAAGATCCCCTTTTGATCTAGTATGCAATAATGCGTTAACCTCACCTCAACATGTAGACTACCACTAACTTAAAGCACGTAGATTATTAGCCAATAAAAAGGAAGTTACTGAATGAAGTAACATAATCAGAAGAAAAAAAAACAATTTTAAAAAGGATTTTCATTCTCCTCTTCCTTAAACAACCTTTGCCAAGAAATTCACGCGCGTAATTAACTACTTTAGCCTTTGGGCTTTTATACTTTTGTATATTATAGAAGGGTAATATCATGGCCCAATCATTTTTTAGAAGCCCAACTAAATATCTATGCCGTATGTAATGGTTTTCCTAGAAGAATCTCCACCGTCTCCAACGTGACAACGACCTTGCGGAAAGGAGGCCAAGGTTGTAGGGCTCTCAACCTTTTCTTTTATTCATGTATGTACTGTACATTGAGTCTGTATCGTTTGGTTTAGTGGTTAAGGCATCTGGTTAGCCTGATCGAGTCATGTATATAAACAAGCAAATTATATATTTTATTAATTAATGTGAATTGAGATTATTTACTGATATGGTATCATAGCAAATGTGCACTTGTTCCCTAACAAACTCTCACCAGCCATCTCACCAGTTTCTTCTGCTGTCTTTTCTTTCGAATTTCTTATCGGATCTTTTCATTAATAAATTTCAAAAAATTCTATAACAGTGTTCTTCTATAACAATGTGTATATACATCGATTAAAACTCGTATAAGATTGAAAAGGTTAAAGATCGAGACCCGAGATAAGCCAAAGAAAGCTCAAAATCAACATGCAAATCAATCAAACCACACCCAAGGTCTCAAACCAAAAACCAATTTAAAGGATAAGAAATCCAACTCACTGCGACTAGATAGATTGGGAAATCACTTTAAGATCAACTAAAACCTCTCACTCTCTCTGGTTAAAATAAGATCTAAGATATGAGAATCCATCCGTTGAAAAAACGAGAAAAATCGAGAGAATCGAAACCGCGAAAAAAAATAAAACAAAAAAAGAAGAAGCAAAGACCAACTCTGGCTCTACGGAAGCAGTCGGAGCCGGTAAACCGGCGATATCGAAATGAAGCTTCTAGTGAGAGGTGAGAGGATTAAGAGAGAGAGTGATAAAGTTTTTTAAGCACTTGCTAATGTTTTATCACTCGAGTTAAATTTGAGTTTTGTGAGTGGAAAATGTCATTTGTATAAATAAATAAATAAGTTGATAGAGTAAAGAAGATTTGATAATTTAGTTACATTTCAAATTGGCCTAAATTTTTTATGTGAAACTCTTAAAACATGGACTTCAAAATTTTTACTGCAATTTTCCTCCCAGAGATAAGAAACTTATATGTATAAATATATAAATAATTAAAATAAGTTTCATGTCAAATACAACCCATTTGTCAATCATTTTATCTGTAAAGAAAATGGTGGGAACATTTTAACTGTAAATTATAACCGTCAAGAAGGTGGGAACAAACAGTTTCTAACTCGATTACCGTTTTCACCACGATTAATTAAAATAAAGTATATAAAACGACGTCGGTTGATGGAGAAGTGGAAGTGACGACGAAAAGAGAAAAACAAAAAAAGTGAAAAAACCGTTGGGGGGGGGGGGGGATTGAGGAGATTCGGTGGACTCCGACTCTTTCAGCAATCGTCAAAACCTTTTCTCATTCCTTCTTCCGCTTTTCAACGATCCCAAGGCGAAATCGATAGAGGAAGAGAGAGAGTGAGCGCTCCTGCTCTGTATTTTGATTCCCCCCCCTGATTCTTTTTTATTTTGCCTTCTCGAAGCAAAGCTCTGATTCTACTTTTTGATTGGAACTGTTTCAGATCTGAAAATAGTTGTGGTGAAGTCTGGTTTTTGAGAATCGGAGTTGGGTTTTTGGAGGTCTGAGAGAGAGAAAGTCAACGGAGATGCCGGAGGAGGAGTCAATAGATATCAAATTCAGGCTCTACGATGGCTCCGATATCGGACCCTTTCGCTACTCAGCAGCGTCTACTGTTGATTTTTTGAAGCAAAGGGTCGTTTCTGATTGGCCCAAAGGTTTGTTTTCGCTTTTAAAGTTTCGATTTTTACCAACTTTTTGGATGTCCCTGAATTTTGCTAAGGTGTGAGATTTAGAGCTGTGGAATGGTTATTAGTTCACTTGAATGAAGTTACAATCTTGTGTGTGTGTGTATTTCTTGTAGGCAAAACAGTTGTTCCAAAGGGGATAAACGAAGTGAAGCTGATCAGCTCGGGTAAGATCTTGGAGAATAACAAGACTGTTGCCCAGTGTAAGAATCCATTTGGAGAGACTGCAGGTGGAGTCACTGTGATGCATGTTGTTGTACAGCCTTCTCTAGCTAAAACTAAAACAGGTCAACTTGTTCTCTCTTTGTTTCTTCATGGGTTTGCTTAGAACTTCCAGCATATTTATGTCATACTTGTTGTGTTATTTATCTTCTCACTTGTATTGGTTCTTGTATTCGTTTCCTGTCTTATAATATTATCTGCTTCTAGTCATACATTAAGGCTGATAAGAAGTGTATATCCACTAACACGTAGTACATCAGCAGTGACTAGGGTCAGTATAATTAGTAAATGCATCAGGTGTTTAGTGGTAGTATTTAGTATTCTTGGTTTGCTTGGCCTTTTTGAAGTGTAGGGGATGCTGTAGATTTCATCCCTAAGTTTCTGGTTAGTTATCTCGGTGAGAAATAAAGCAAAGCCAGCTCTAAACCTAAGAAAGGCATGCCATTAGGGAAGAAAATAACAGCCTGGATGATTCATTTTTGGTAGTCATGAACTTTCTTGAGAATGGCTCAAAAATATTTGTCAGCTATAAACGATTGTATTAATGATTTACTTACACACTTGTTCAAAAGATTAATACTTATGTCTGTGTTGAGGAATTCTAACTAACAGTTAACAACCGGTTTGATTGAACAGAGAAGAAGGTCGATAAAGCACCCAAGGCGGTTATATGCACATGCACCATTTTGTGAAGGGAGCAAAGACATGTATCATACAGCCCATCCCCAACTCTTCAGGTACAGAAGAAAACAAAAACAAAAGAAAGGTACAAGTAAATTAAATTAAATTAAAGCTTCCCTCTAAGCTGTGGAGTATCATAACCTGGAAATGCAAGCTTTAAATGTGTAGAAAATGATTAGATTCTTTTCAAGTACCCGTCCTCTCTTGTCCCTTGTTTGTTTTTGTTCACACTTATCTGGTATATTTCATTCGCGTCCAAGCTTTACTGTAATAAACGGAAGTTGTATAGGTCACTAACTCTAAATGTTTGCGTGTGAAGATAATTAATTATGTATCTATGATTTTGATAGATTTTTTTTATATATACCACTGTTGCTCAAAAACATTTCATATCCTAAGAGAAGAAAATAAACACAAAAGAGGATTGAGTGTGGTATGAATATGATTAATATCAATCATACTTCCTGTATCTTAATTTTTTTTTTCTCCGCCCGTGTTTCTACTATCATCTTATCCTATATAAGAAAGAAAAAAGTCCCCACTCTCAAGAGCAGGTGACGAAGGAGACAGAGAGACGGTACGGGAACGTGTTGGCGTAGTTGAAAGAGAGTGTAGAGCCATAAGGCAAAGGCTTCCCGTTGTTGACGAGACAGTCATCATAGTGAATACGTTTGAAGACTCTCGGGTTAACCAACTTAGCGGAGCTGAACCAACCGCAGCTGACGTGGATCCTCGAGATGTTGCATCCAGACATGCATTGGTTCGTGATCTCGACCGTGTAACCAGGTATTCCGTTGGGCATAGGTTCGGTCGCTGCTTGGTTCACCACAATGTCTGACTTCTTGCATTTCTCTCCGATCCTATCCGGCTCTGCTCTAGTCTCTGCCCCTTAAAGAGAACATATATGAATTTAAGTTAACGTTTCACAAAAAAAAAAAAAAAAGTAACGTTTCACAAAATTTGAATATTTTTTCGAATTTTATAAATGATAAAGGTAAATTAATGACAGCTGGATGAATCTACAGTTGTACGCCGTCTACGGTCTCATCAGTCAAACAAGAAAGCTAGAATCAGCAACCAATTCCCAAAATTATGTTTTTAACTAATTCAAAAATCAAATAAAAATATTCAGATGATAATGTTTATGTTCTTATTTATAATAATTCCATCAAATAGCATAAAAAATATCCGACACTTGAAAATAATCTCTTTAAGATAATGTTTATATGTTTATATTTATAGACAAGTCATGAGGCTCATAAAACGGGCCCACAAAGCAAAACGAACAAAGAAACAAAAGGGAGCAAGAAAACACAGACGTGCAAAAACACTGACGACGCTGTGACTAATAACAGAACAAAAAAAAAAGGACGACGATGAGCGCATCAGGAAGGTGTGTGGGTGTGTGTTTTCACAGAGGACTTATATCACAAACACAGTAAAAACGAAAAATCAACGCATAGAACAAACCAATCACCGATTTGGTATATGAGTTTTTATTTAATTACCAGTAGAGTGGAGAAGCATTTTCCGATGCGTAGAGGTTGTTAACGTCGTCGTTTTGGTCAAATCCACGTCTGATACATCAAACATTAATACTCAGCAAAAATAAAAAACTGATAAATAGAAACGAATCAATCGACATTCGGTTTGAGATTTTTTGTACTACCGGAGGCGATGACGGAGACGAGAGCCATTCCGTGAAGCAAGTATGAGAGTAGCGTCGCCGATAACAGAAGTCTCCGTCGGCTCATGAGCACTGAAGATGATGAAGATATCTCTCACTCTCGTTTTCTCTGTCAACGTGACTAACACCGAGAATCTGTTAAAAAGAAATTAGAGGAAGAGCTTTTTGAGTGTCTAATCACACGACGCGACTTGTATTCGTTAACAATCACGTCGATGAACAGTAAGCTAGACGAAAATCGATGTTCACGCGGCGGTTCCTTATATCACTAATTTGATTTGAAATATGAGAGAATCTGTTTGCAGATTTGCAGAAAGCAACTCACCTTTTTTCTCTGTTATCTTTCGACGACTTCTCTTCTGCCAGTGACTGATGGTGTCGCCGAGGTAGAAGACGAAGAAGGGGTATAGAGAGAGAGTTTATGGGAGAAAAGAGAATGTGAGAGGATTCTCGTCTGTGTTAACATTACACACCACCACAGATGTACTTATATAATCCAACATTTTTTTGGACTGTTACCTTTTTTTTTTATATTAAGGTCTCGCGAACTTTAGCTTAACTATACTAAGTTTTTGTTATCAATAATATTTTATTATCTATCTATACATCGTGATCATGAGATATATTGATAAATGTTATGTCCAATTATTTGTTTTCATATCTTTTAACAAAAATAAAATATAATTCCTTATTTTTTGTAACTGAATATAACATTCTGATTTCAAGTCAAAACGTAACTTCTTATTTATTTGTGTATCGAACAATTTACTAACCACATATTGTTTTTAAAATCAACATTAAGTATATTAAAACTGTTTCTTGCTTTTGACAGTTTTCACACGAACCTAAAATATTGAATTTTCTATAATTTATATTAAAATGTTTAAAACTGATTTTTATCTTATATTACTTTATTTAAATATGTTGTATACTACATGTATGATTCAAATATAATTGGAGAAATTTCAAAAATATCATTTTCCTTGTACTACTTTTCATTTTTACCTTCATTAAAGAGATATTTTCAAAAATACCACTTTTTTAAGGTGTAAATTTTTTTTAAATTAATTAGAATCCTAAATTTTAAATTTCTAAACCCTACCCCCACTCTACACCACCCCTTAAATCTAAACCATAAGTCTCAGATTAATTAACCCAAGGGTTATAAGTGTGTTTTTTCCTCTTAAAAAGCAAAAATAAAAGTGATCAATTTATTTTTGAAAAATGATACAAAGAAAATGGTTTTTTTTTGCAGTTTCCCAATATAATTACATTACAATATAAAAGTATATATTCTATTAAACCAGTTCTAATTACAACCTATATATTTGTTAAATTATATAGATAACAAATTATATAGGTAACAAAATATTTTTATAATTTGTTATATATTTTAATAAAATCATACATAAGTTTTTTTGTCAATAATTATAACTGTTGTAATTAGGTAACTAATAAGAAAATATAATATGTTGCAAACTTTAGAAATAAAATTTTAAAATAATTTTTGAAATACATATAGTACAAGTGTATAATTATGAAACTTAACATATTTAATATAATCATCAAATATATGAAATTAAATTAATATTAAATATAAATATGATAAAAAATACAAATAAAAAGGATTAAATTTCTCAAAAAAATTAAATAATATGTCGACCTTTTGAAATGGCAGGTGAAAATCTAACTAAAGTATATCAATATCTGCACTAATAAATTTACACCACGTTAACTGCTGTATTCATCTCATACTTTATCTTGTACTCATCTACCTCCTTATGTATAAAAAAGACAGGAATTATGTATTTTTTTGTTTATATGGAATATTTGTTTTTGGTTCATATTGAGAATTTTTTTTAGGTTGGAAAATTATTTGAATTTAATTGGTCTGTTGTTCCATGCAAAATAAATGGACCACCACATAGAGTGGTAGCAATCCTTGAACAAATTGATTGAAACCCATAAATAAAAATAAGAAAACCGTTATCAACTATAGGAATGGTGATTGTGTGATACCACCACTCCTGTCCAAACCAAAAATGGACTGGTACGTTTATTGAAAGCAGCTGGGGTCGATAAATGCCAAACAAAATCTCAATATAGACCAAGAGGTCCAAAACATTATAAGGGTGAAAATGTAATTGATTAAATATTAGCTTTGGATCGACCCCGTGTGCGGGTGTGAAGGGAATAATGATTGGGTTTGTATTGTTTTATCAGATTAAGAAGATTGGGTAATTATTTCTGTTACAGTAATATTTAATTGTCACATTCTCACGTGGGGAGTATCAGAAGCACACGAGTCTCTTTTACACGCGTCTTTAATGGCATTTATGGTGGCGATGATGATATGTTTTTTGTACACATTTTACAGTAGATGCATACATCTGTGAAGCAATAGGGTTAAAGTTTTTTTTGCTAAAAAAAAAAAATATAGGGTTAAAGTTTATACTAATATTCTCCTCTATATCCCTTGTTCTTATTTTCTTTTGAAAGTCCCTTTTGAAACTGGGAATGAAATTGAGGTATTTTCTAATGAAACATCGTAAACTTGCACTGGAATATTCATAACATAGGTTTAAATGGTTTACATTTATTTACTACCTAGGAAATGGATTTGTTCAATAAAGAATCAAAGTTTTGGAAAAGAAAATAAGAAACTTTTTAAAAGAGATTGACTAACTTAACTTAAATACTCGAGACAAGAAAAATGAGAACATTGAAATTAAATTCTATAAACGAGAGTAAGGCCAAACAAAAGACAAACCAAACAGACAGAAGTAAACCGATAAAAAACGTAAACAGAGAGAGTTTTTACTTTTATTGCAATATGACAAGCTCACTCTTTTGTTTCAGCATTTGCTCTCAGTATGAACGAGTTTTCTAATAAAAACAGAATAAGTTTTTTGCATATTCTTTTGAACTTATTCGAAAAGTTCAAAAAGAATGTGAACTTTTTTTTTTTTAAAACAAATTGAAAATATGAATCTAGTAAGAGAGTATATTTTGTCTGCGAATGGGCAATAAATACACTACAAAGAAGGCAATTTTTTTGGCTTTTGACAGACAACACAAGGTGTGTGTGTCATTGATACAACAGAGTTTTTGCAGAGCTTTGGTCTGCTTCACAACATAATAAACCTTCCCCATGCCCATCTCTTCTTCATTTCTTATTTTTATTTTCTTGAATGATTCACAGTTCTTTAGTTGACCTTATTAAATAATAACACACGCTTCTCTCTTTTCATAAAAAAAAAAGAATGAATGAATGACTGTAGCTTTGAAACATCCTGGCATCAAATCAAACAAACATAAATTCTTATACAGTAATGGTATGTAAATAAAAAGTTCTCATTATAGATTTCTACCAAGTCAGCACATATTATTACTTATTCTGGTTGGTATTTTACATGGAAATCAATAATGTTACAGACATGACAACTGGCATATCTACAGCTAGAGACTTGCCAGTTTGTAAATTAAAAAAAATGAGAAAAAAACAATCAAAGGCCAAAGACTTACACTAATCTACAACATACATTCAACCCTCATGCAGGAGCCATAGATCAAATAGAGATACATTCTTCATAATTTTACCTTCTGATTATATGCAAGTTCAATGACTAACGTCTCCAACTCGGGCCTTTAGATCCCTCCAGCATTTTAATCTTATTCAACAACTCTTCAATAGTGTTTGATGCCTCCTGCAAGTTTTATTTAAAGGTGAGCATACAAATATGATAGTCAAACGAGTTAAGGTTTTGGGTGGTGAATGAGGAGGAACCTCTAGCTTGTTTCTCAGACTTTCTTCCTCTACATCACGTCTGTCTCTTTCCTCTGTGAATATCTCAATAAGATTCTCTTGCTCTTTGCTCATTTCTTCTATTTTTTGCCTTGCTAGCTCAACCTGTAAACCAACCACAAGATTGGAATCAAAGGAGTTCAAGAAAATGTTAAGAGAGTAGTAACCAAACCTCAGCTTCAAGTGCCTTGCTGCGCTCTCTCTCACGTCGCAGCTCCTCTTGCAAATACTGAGAGCACATTGGTTTAAAATATGTAAGATCTGTTAAAAATGGAAAGCTCTTTGAGGATTTCCTCTCTTTTTTTTGGTTAGGGGGTATTTACCATTGAACTATCTTTTCCTGACACACCATTATCTCCTCTATGATTCGGATATGAACTTGAGTAGAACTTGTCAGAAGCTCGAGTTTTGACGCCTGATGGGCTATATTCCTCATGATCATTTTCTGGTGATGTATCTACAATCCGACAAAAAAAAAACAGTTTCAACTGATTGTTTTTATATAAGTTAACTCTCACTGAAAATTGATATAAAAGTTTCAAAAAATAGATAAAGACACTGTACTTGTGTGACCATAATCGTTTCCAGTCTTTTGGTGTCGCCTTGGAGCATAGCCTATTTTGTGACAGTTAGTGCTCCTGATCAAAAAGGTATCAAACAATATAAGCCCTGCATCATCCTAGTATATCTTAAGAGAAGAGAATCAGACCAATAGATCTTCTGCATTTGAATTAGCCGTGTTTCAAGCCTAGAGAGAACTGTTGTACGCTCAAACCCTTGCTTATCATGAGCAGGCTCAACAAAATTAGCTTCCAGGACACCTATTACCAGAAGAAACCAACATTATTATCTCCACGTAAAAATAAGCCAATAAAATTATTATGACTTTCAGACAAAAACTGATACATACCTATGACTCCACGACCATCACTGCCTGTTGCATTCCATATCCTCCAAAAGGGCTGATTAAAAACAAGTTAGAAAGCAATACATAAGAATATGAGGTCCACTTAAGCAGAGGGAAACCTTGATGAGTCGATTTTTGTGGTAGACGTTAAAGCCTTGCACATCAACATGATGCTTTGCGTCCTTCACGAATCCGAGAATCACTACGGCAGACATCTGATTCAAAGAGGTAACCAGTTTTAAATTATAACTAGAAGATCCTGTCTTTTAGAATTATAAGTAGCCTGGTATAATACAGTTAAGTTGTTACTAAAAACATACGTTTGAATCTTTAACATATGAATCAGCACCATACTGAGGTCGATAAGTGATCTGCTCAGTCTGCATCATATCATTCACTACGTTGTGGTGCTCAACATCACTTCCTCGTAGTATGATACGAAAACTAGATGGAATTCTTAGGTAGAGGATTGATGCATAACTCTGGGAACACGTCAAAAAGATGTGAGAGATGATTTGTAGATTATAAGTAACATACTCTTATATAAGTTTTTAACTTCCCCACACCATCACATCAATGTAATAAACATTCAAAAATGTTTATAGTGATGACAAACGATATGTAGTGAGAAACTAATGTGTATACTTATACCCTTAGTGAGTGTTTGTAGGTTAGGAAGTGCCTAGAATTAGGAAACTGAGCAGCCATTTTGATGTTTTTCTCATCTCGATTGACACCTCTAAGTTGGATATCCTACAGATAATACAATATGTTATGCATAGAAAGGTCTGCATTGTCTCAATCAATAATCAAGAAATAGAAGCACATACATGTGGATCGGCATCAAAATCAAGCTCTAACATCCCTTGGTCATCTTCCCACAGGTTATATATGATTATACGTGTGCCATGATCGTTCATTAGATCAAACTACAACAAAGAAAACAACACGTTTTGCTCAGAGACAGTAATGAGAGTAAAGTAAAAGACAAATCACTCTCACCTGACGAAGAAGATCTTCTTCACTAGAGAATGGCGACCATTGGATGATTGTTTTCACATTCTTATCCCAATCACTAAGGGAAGACCGAACTATTTTACTCCATTCAGTGTCTCTTCTTTCGTAGTCAAGCTGGTCGTTTAAATCACATCACAAGAGAATATAAAGATAAAGGTGGATATAATCTCTAGGACTTGTGGACATGAAACAGAGAACATGGAGTTATTTGTCACTATGATTACCATGGGTACAACAATGTCCTCCTTTCCCGTGCTCCTCAGAAACGTATATGATAGGAGCCCGATGCTCTGCGTAGAGCTAAAAGGAACCACCAAGTCAAATAAACTAGAACTAAAGCTATTGTTCATAATCTTCAGTAGTGAAAAACAACTAACCTCTTTCCATGTTTTCCAGGGCAGCGAGAGAATACAATGACATCAGCTCCAAGTCTCATCGTACTAGTCTTAAATCCGTTTCCATCTATAAGCAGGAAATGAGTTAAGTCTCTTCCTCCCTCCCAACATATGATAAACTATCACAAAAAGAAAAAAAAAGTACATTGTCCAATGGTGTTTGCAAGTTTGCTTTTGGCAGAGTATCCTAGAGACATGCATTGTCTCATTTTCTCAGGATCCATCCCGCCTCCATTATCTGCATTTCAAACGATAAGCAAGCAGACAAAAGTGGAGCACTTAATAGACAAAGGAAAGAGATTCAATACCTTCAATTAATAACATTCTGTTTCCTTCTTTCTTGTTCTCGAGCATGTCAACGTTAACATAAGTAGCTCCACTAGCAACCTGATATCAATGAGAAAACCATTACCACAAAGCAGAAGCTAAAATGCACTTCGGTTAGAAACTAAACACACCTCGTCCAAAGCATTGTCCAAAAGCTCTGCAAATGCTGTACAAGAAAACATATTAAAAAAACAGATTCACTTAATAAAAAAAAAATTAGAGGTAATTATTAGGAACAAAAGATCCCACAGAAATTCAATGGGACCTTAAATAATATATAAAGGGTTAGAACTTATCCATTTATTACCAATTGGTTTTAAATCGTCATACCATAATAAACATGAATCTAAAAGGAAAAAAAGAAAAAAGGAAACCTCCAAGAGCCCATTTGTGACTGGTAGCATTAGAATGCAAGAACTTGGGATGGACTCTGACATGATCAAAGCCACCTGAAGAAAGATCCCAGTTACCACCATCATCAGGTGCCTCTCCTTCATAGTCTCCAGCTTTCCAAAACTGCTTACAACTCCCAACTCTACCCGACGAAGGCGGAGGCTGCATAGAGGTGGAGACATTGAACGGATCGGCCGAGGGGGTAGCATGTGGTGGCGGAGGCAGCACTACTTTTAGCTCATCAACCTTTGGCTTCTTCACATTGTTATCTCCAAAAGTATGTCGTGGTCTCTTGGGGTTTCCAGAATTGTACCTTCGTGCTACATCTTGCTCCAAGTCAGAGTCGTCGCTGGTACATAGATCGATTAGAGTTACAGTTTCTTCTCCTGGAGGAGGAGGAGGAGGAGGAGGAGGAGTTTGTAGATTCTCTTGTTTCACATCGTTATCCATTAATAGTAATGGAACACGATGATGAAAGTGTTTGAAGAGAGGTAGAAGAAGCTTTTTTCACAATTTTTTTTAAAAAGAAAAAAAGAAGAAGGAAGACGAATCAGGAGAAGCTCGTTTTGCGTCTCAGAGGTGACTGGCGACGGGCGAGAGTGAAATAAAACGCGGCAAGAGGAGAGTGGAGCTTATGAAGCGGCGGAGCTGTAAGAAAAAGGGTTTCTACTTCACGTGTCTCTTTACTTTTTACTACTTGGTTTCTCTTTTTTGGTCGGTTAGTAGCTAGTTGTACAGTGACAAAAAAATTCCGCATCATACTAATTTTATACTCCCATGTTATTTAATCGAAATTTATTATTTAAATTAGTCATAAAGCTATCAACTTTCATTTGATTTCACTCATCATGTTCATCTTAAAAACTGAGGCTTTAAAATTAACTTGAAATATAGTCAGATCCGCTTTTTATGTTTTAAGTGTGTATGAGATTTTGTTGTTCGTATCTTGTCTAAATCTTTATTTTTTTTGGCGTATTGCAATATTGGAGTCATCACTTCCATTGAGTTCACTTCCGTTTTGTTATGTCTTCAAGTGAAGTGTAATTTTCATTAGAAAGACGAATAAAAATTAGGAAGATTACGACATCAAGTTATGTACATAAGATAGTTTGAAGATCATGAAGCTTAATCCCTAGAACATTCTGTATTACTTTATGAAAAATTCTAATTTATATGTAGAGATGAAATCTTTAATTTGTTTGTTGACATGGAATAATAATGTAACGTCCTGACTGTCCACGGTTAATAGGATGCCCATGTCCGCGCTCTCAGCCTGTGGATCCCATCTCATCTGACGATCGGTTCGTTAATTTTTCCAAAGTCTCTGAATCATTGTTTATTGACCCTACAATCACCACCCGACATTCCTCGTGTTTTGGATTCACTCGCATGATATCGTGGACACCCTTAGAAAAAAACCAAACTGTAATATTATTACATAAAATTTGGTTTCTAGTTTATAAAATCTCATGTATCTCAGTTGGTTATGTCAATCAAATAAACATTGAGGTGAATGGTTTAAATCTCATTGTGTGCAATACATATTTTCTTAAGAAATAATTGCATGGAACTCACTTAATACTTACGTGGCGGAAGGGGAGAGAGTAACTCTCTCATTATTATATATTGATTATCAGACTTTTATACTGAAGCTATCAATACGATGATGAAACAGAAGAAGCTTAATGTTGTCTAAAGGTAGATTCAATCTTCTCAATAAATACTGTTGAAGGGGACTTAGATTCAAACTCTAGATGTGCAACAAAATAAAATTAAATTCCTCCAGAAATGAAGAGGATATTCATCCTCTGAGCAGCTTCCTTGGCTAGAACCCTCCTCACCTTAGCAATGATCAATCACCACCACTTGGAGCCTTGTTATGCAATCATTAAGAGAACAGAACAAAAACAGAGAGGTTTCAGCCAATACTCCTGAAGCATTCTTATTTTTTTTAAAGTACAATGAATCATGTAGTGAAGCGACCTGCTCAATGAGGTAGGTCACATGGTTAAGACCATACTTCACAACAATCGGCTTCTTAACCTCAACAGATTTTCCCTCAGTCTCAGACTCTGAGCTTTCTTGAGAAGACGCTGTCTTCAGGCCTCTATACTTGAGACAAAGCTTGAACAGAGAAGTTGCTGCAATGATATATATACATTCGTTGAACTACTATTGGGCCATATCTTTCGATCCATTTTGGGTTCCGTGGAAATCTAAATTATAAGCCCAAACGATATTCATTCTACTAAAGATTTGCTTATGAGTTTTGGCTATAGCTTCTTCTTTTTTTTTTTAACTTCGGCAAATGGGTTCAAGAATTCAAAAGAATACAAAGAAACATGTTTATGACATTTGGTTATGATCAAGACTTGTGTTTTATGATTATGAATTTAATCTTTATTAGTGATTTCTAATTTTATAATTACATTGTTAGTGTAAGAAGATGATGATGAATACATCATTTTTCTAGTAAAGGGAATTATTTGATTGTCTCAAATCTGTTTTTCAATTTTTATAAACACGAAGACCAATTTTTTTTTTCTTTTTTTTTGTGTCATCCCATGAAGACTAATTATTCTCACAAGTCATAACATTAGAAAGCGATTGACCAAACACTTGTGCTACCAAATGGAAAAATACGCGTGGAAGCTAAGCGATACAACAACAACAACAACAAGCCATATCTAATTAAAACGATCACAAATTTTTATTAAATAAAACTAAAGCAAAAGTAAGATTAGACTTAAAGACAAGAAGGGGCCACCAACAACTTCCATTACAATGCTGCTATTCGAGCTTCTCCTCCGCTTTGGCGTCAGTGAGAGTGTGCCTCGTGTCCCTCCTAATACATAGTATGTTTTAAATTCAAATTAACAGAAAGGATATATATATAAATCACTGAAATTATTTAAAAAAAAAAACTCGCTACCGTTAGAGTTCTTGTTACGTTTCCTAGGATTAACAAATAAATTAAATGCATAACCTAGAGAAAAGTTTATTCTTTCACTTTGGCCAATTTAATTCAATAACTATGATTACTTTTTGGCTTTTCTTTTGGTTATTTACCCGGTGAAAAATGGAAGACATGATGTTGGGTTTGGTGTGCTTTGAGTGTTTGGAGTGAGAGGAGGAACCAAAGAGGCCGTGTTTCTTGAACTGTTCTCTCACGACACGGTTGTAGATGAAAGCAGCGCCATGGAACTGAGGAAGAACCAACCAAGCGACGAAGACAAGTTTCACAGAGTACCAAATAGGGATCCACTCAAGAAGCGATTGAAGAATCAGCTCTGTGAGGGTGAGGAAAGAGTATATGATCCAGTAGGCAAGCCACTGCTCATCGTCTACTTTCGTTGTGCTCTCCATTGCCACCACCGATGCATACCTTGCAATATCCAATTAAACTCTCACATTATTTTTCTTTTTTTTTTAAAAAAGAACAAAAAAATCGAATAGGGGAAAACTTACAATGGATACACCAACATCACCAGAGGACTGCATATACCATACCAAACACCATGTTAGAGATCTAAAGCATACAACTTAAGAGAGCAGAACTGTAAGACTATGAAATTTCCCTTGATCATTCAACGTTTGTACAGAGTAATATATACACCAGTCTGTTCCATAATCATCTCGATCTTCCTATATTACAGGGAGACTACTTCTAGTTAGTTTTGATAGCAGAATATCTTTAGTATATTCTTTCACCCTCCCGCAGTTGGAGCGTGTGGTCGTCGAACGTTCAAACTGTCTCGGAAGGAGTTGAAAAGGGTTGTCGGCAGACCTTTAGTAAAAATGTCGGCATACTGGTGAGCAGAGGGGACATGAAGAACTTTTACTTCACCGAGGGCGACTTTTTCACGAACGAAATGCAGGTCTATTTCCACGTGTTTCGTTCGTTGGTGCTTCACCGGGTTGGAAGAAAGGTAGACGGAGCTCACATTGTCACAAAAAATGAGGGTAGCTTTCGTGATGGGAATGTGTAGTTCGAGCAGCAAGTTTCTTAACCAACAAGTTTCCGCGACCGTGTTAGCAACCCCTCTGTATTCCGCTTCTGCGCTGGACCTTGAAACCGTTTGCTGTCGTTTCGAAGACCAAGATATAAGATTGTCGCCGAGGTAGACACAGTAGCCTGAGGTGGATCGTCTCGTATCTGGACATCCAGCCCAATCCGCGTCGGAATAAGCTGTTAATTCGTTGATCTTTGACTTGTATAGTTGCAGGCCGAGATGTTTGGTACCCTGAATGTAGCGAATTATTCTTTTTAGTGCTGTGTAGTGGTGTGTCCTTGGGTCATGCATGAAGAGACAGACTTGTTGGACAGCATATTGGATGTCTGGCCGAGTAAACGTCAAGTACTGAAGAGCTCCTGCGAGACTTCTATATTGAGTTGGGTTGTCTATACGATCTCCTTGTTCTGCTGACAGCTTGGAGTTTACATCGACGGGAGTGGAGATGGGTTTGCATTTAGACATTCCGGCGCGCTCTATGATTTCCGAGGCATATTGTTGCTGTGTAAGTAGTATTCCAGCCTTGTTGAAGTCGACTTTAACACCAAGGAAGTAAGACAGGCGTCCCATGTCAGTCATTGGAAATTCGGACTTGAGACAGTCTGTGATTCGAGTGAGAAGTGCTGGACTCGATCCTGTCAAAACAATATCGTCGACGTAGAGAAGCAAGTATGCCAAATCCCTGCCTTGTTTATACACATAAAGAGAAGGGTCAGTTTTGCAAGTATGAAATCCCATCTGAGTAACAAATTTGGTGAAACGAGCATTCCAAGCTCTTGGGCCTGCTTGAGTCCGTACAAAGCTTTGTCCAGCTTGCAAACGTAGTGGGGATGTTGTTTGTCGACGAAGCCAGGCGGCTGGTGCATATATATTGTTTCAGAGATTGTTCCATGGAGGAAAGCATTCTTGACGTCGAGTTGTTTTATGCACCATCCTCTGCTTAATGCGATGTTTAATACTGCCTTTATCGTTGCAGGTTTCACCACCGGGCTAAACGTTTCGTCGAAGTCTACACCAGCTTCTTGTGTTTTGCCGTTAGCCACCAAGCGCGCCTTGTGTCTTCTATGGGTACCATCTGCATCATATTTATGTTTATACAGCCACATCGAATTAATAATATTAGCTCCATGGGGGCGAGGTACTAGCCTCCAAGTTCTATTCTTAACCTGTGCATCGTACTCTTCTATCATCGCAGGATTCCAGTTTGGGTCAAGTAAAGCTTTTTGGTGGGAAGTAGGTAGTCTGGAAGGAGAGGATGTGAGAAGAGTGAATAATTTTCTGGGTTTGACAATCCCGAGTTGACCACGAGTGATCATTCGGGGAGCATGCTGAGCAGGAGGAGAGGTTGGTAAAGAAGGAGCTGTTTGAGTGGTGGTAGATACCGGTGCAATTTGAGAAGCCGGTAGAGGTAGAGGAATATGTTGATTTTCTAGGATCGTTCTGAAGATAGGAGAAGGAGATTCAGAAGCGTCCAAGAAGTTATATGTAGCAGTGTTTGAAGAAAGTGTTTGAGCTGCTGGGAAAGTGGACTCGTCAAAGATCACGTGTCGGGAGATAATTATTCTATTTGACTTCAAGTCCAAGCAACGATATCCTCTATGATGGAGAGGGTAACCTAGAAACAAGCACGGAGTTGAGCGTGGTGAAAGTTTATGAGTGTTTGAGTGATTGATATTAGGAAAACACAGACAACCAAAAACACGGAGGTCCTGATATGGAGGAAAGCGACCATGGAGAATAGAATAAGGAATTTTATTACCGATGGCCATTGATGGAAGCATATTCAGGACATGAACAGCTGCATTGAGTGCCTCTACCCAGTAGGTTGGAGACAATTTAGCTTGAAAAAGGAGAGAGCGAATGGCATTATTGATAGTTCTTATCATCCTCTCCGACTTCCCATTTTGCTGGGATGTGTGAGGGCAAGAAAATCTGTAATTTATGCCATGCAAATCAAAGTGCTCAATAAACTTTGCATTGTTGTATTCTCCTCCATTGTCACACTGGAATTGTTTGATATGTGTTTGGAATTGTGTTTTGATGTAAGAAGTGAAATGGACAAATTTGGAGAATACATCGCTCTTGTTCCTGATAGGATAAACCCAGACATAGTGAGAAAAATCATCTAAGAACAAAACGTAATACTTAATCCCACTTAGACTTGGAACCGGAGAGGTCCATAAATCTGAATGAATAAGATCAAATATAGCAGAAGTTTTATTCAAAGATGGCTGAAAAGGAAGTTTAAGCTGTTTACCCATTTGGCAAGCATTACAAAACGATAATGCCTCCTTATTACAACGAAAGATTCTGAAGAAATAAGAGATTGAAGAGTGTCCTTATTGGCGTGAATTAACCTCTTGTGCCATAAAGAAGGTGTTTCAGCAACGAATGAGGAATGTTGATGAGACTTTGTGAGAGATGATGGCACGGGATAGAGGTCACCTGTAGACTCACTGCGGAGAAGTGTTTTCCGCGACTGAAGGTCCTTCACAGAAAAGCCAAAAGGATCAAATTCTACGGAACACCAGTTATCAATAGTGAACCGTCTAACAGATATGAGATTCTTAACAATTTGAGGAGCCACAAGGACATTATTTAAAGAGAGTGGTTTGGATTTTGTTGAGATGAAAGTGTTTCCTGATGAGAGAATAGGGATAGTGGAACCGTTACCGACGATGACAGAATTTCCGGTGTCCATTTTAAGAGTAGAATTGAGGATACCTGACGTGGAAGCAAGATGTGATGAGGCGCCGGAATCCATGTACCAGTTCGGAGGAGGTTCAGATAGTGTCATCGTGTTGAACGCTTGCTGGAAATCAGTAGTAGGTTGGCACTGATCCGCAAAATGTGCCTCTTGTTGGTTGTTTTGAGGAACCCGAGGATTTGGACCTCGCTGACTGTAGATGTTTTGCGGATAGGTAGGCCAGGAAGGAGCGTTCGGCCATGGATTGTAATGTCCGTTCCAGTAGGGTGGTGGTGGTCCCCAGTTGGCATATGGTTGACGCTGGTTGTTGTTGTTGTTGTTGTATCTTCCACGTCCACGATTACCGCGTCTGTTACCTCTGTTGTTGTTGTTGCGTTGCTGGTTCCTCTGGTTGCTCGGGTTCCGCTGTCCTTGGTTACTAGTAATCAATGCTGTTGGGGAGGAGGAATGATCGTTGTGAGTGACACTGCCTTTGTGGGACTTCTTAAGGCGTGTTTCCTCCATTTCTAGCATGTTCTTTGCTTCCTCAAATGTCGGAAAAGGTTTTTGATGTTTGATCACATTGATGATGTGATCGAACTTTTCGTTGAGGGCCATTCAACATATACATGACCAAGGTTTTGTCATTCACTGGTGCTTCTACGTTCTCCAATAGATCAGCGAGTGCCTTGAGACTCTGGGCATAGTCGTGGATTGATAAATCGCCGATCTCTTTGGTGCGGAGGTCGTTGTCAAGTTGTATCGCTCGTGCCTCCTTGTTGTTTCGAAATTGATTTTCGATTCTTAACCAGATGTCTCTGGCGGTACCACCAGCTTTGAATGAGGATTTGAATAGAGGTTGAGCTAAGGTTCCGTAGATCCAGAGCTTCACTAGGCCGTCCCTCTTCCTCCAATGGTCGTCATCGTCACCGGTTGGTGTGGACGAGCCGTCAATGTGTCCCAAGACATCAAAGGTTAGGCAGTGAGTTTCAAATAACTCACGCCATGCATCATAGTTGAATACATCAAGGTCAAGTACGAGAGGTATATGAGACTTGATGTTCGTTACGCCGAATGCCCGCTCAATCGCTGCCATGGCGCTGAATTGTAGATGAACAAACGAGCGTAGCGAGAAAAGAAAATAGGGAAGAGATGGATCAGGTTTTGGCTTGCTCTGATACCATGTAAGACTATGAAATTTCCCTTGATCATTCAACGTTTGTACAGAGTAATATATACACCAGTCTGTTCCATAATCATCTCGATCTTCCTATATTACAGGGAGACTACTTCTAGTTAGTTTTGATAGCAGAATATCTTTAGTATATTCTTTCAAGAACCACTAGAACAAAAATGTAAATCTTGAAATAATATTATTATTAAAGAGATGAATTACCCAGCGCCTGAATGAAGAGCAGTGAGGAAAGTCCAAAACTTGCTCATTTTTTTGTTCTTGTGAAATTTTCAGAAGCTACTAAACTCTGTAAGAGTGAGAGAGAGTGAGAGAGTGAGAGAAGTCTGTGAGAAAATTTCGAGGCTGTTTTAATTTTTTGCTCTGCAAGAAGACGACAAAGATATATGAAAGGAAGAGCCTAAATTTATAGAAAAATATCTCTTGTACGGGTTTGCGCTACAGTTGTTTCACACTCTTTTCATTGATGTCGGTCGGTTATCAACTTCGTCCGGTTTAGTTTTTTTAATTCCCTTTTACCGTTCGCATCGGTTCAGCACATTCACAGGATTAGCGACACGTGGCGATAGAGGAGTGGAAAAATAGTATTCTAACCTGACCGCATCCACATGGCAGTGGCACCGACCTAAAAAAAAGAACACAAGGTCGGTCGTTTAGTGCTGCTTTCCATTAGATGCTTTCTTTTATCGTCATTAACGGTATAGAGATTCTTACCCCAAAGATTAAGCTTCACAAGTTCAGAGATATGCTTTTCTTTTCTTCTTACTTGACATCAAATACGCAATTCTTGTTCTTATCAAAAAAGTAACTTTGTAAAGCTCAAGTTGAAATCTTTTAAGTTATTAAACCAGGAAAAATGCTACATCTAGAGAGATCCCAGGAGCTAAAACAAAAGATTTTCATTAAAAAATTTTAAAAAACTAGATTTCCATCAAAAAAAGTAAAAGGCAAAGTCTCTAATTCATCCTCTGAGCAGCTTCCTTGGCTAGAACTCTCTCCTTAGCCTTAGTCTTGGCCTGTGATTTTGATCCCATGATTCCACCTCCCCACTTCTTCCTGTACTCCTCATACTTGTCGTTGAAGTTCGCCTACATCAGACAATGGGAACCGTTTATACATAAACTAAACAAGAGTAGCAAATGAAAAATGAAACAAGCATCTCCACCTTAATGGCCTCTAGGATTTTGCTGAACTCCATCTTGTCCTCGTTCTTCACTGTCGTCAAACACAAGCAAGCTGCTGTTTTCTGGTTAACAATCTGCATCAACAAGCCATAGACAACAGAATGAGAGAACACAACCAAACACATGATTCTTTTTTTTTAACAAGTTTTATCATTACCGTTCCCAATCGTGATT
Organism: Moricandia arvensis; assembly: GCA_905132765.1. Classification (NCBI taxonomy): domain Eukaryota; kingdom Viridiplantae; phylum Streptophyta; class Magnoliopsida; order Brassicales; family Brassicaceae; genus Moricandia; species Moricandia arvensis. The sequence goes on from CAJHQP010001828.1 coordinate 26,262, forward strand.
TCCCCTTGACAATGCAGTAAGGAACCTCCATTTTCCTGCAGAGTGCAGGCAACCATACGACCAACTCAATCGGGTCCACATCATGAGCAATCACTACCAGTTGCGCCTTGTTCTGCAATCAATCACACAAAAGCAGATAGGTTTCAGACAAGATTACTGCAAAAAAAGACTATGAATTCCTAGATGGTAACATTTGAATTGGTGAAGGGACCTGCTCAATGAGGTATGTAACGTGGTTAAGACCATACTTCACAACAATTGGCTTCTTAGATTCAACAGTCTTTCCCTCAGCCTCAGCCTGAGCCTTCTTGAGAAGACGCTCCTTCTTGGCTGCCTTGTCCTCAGGCCTATACTTGAGGAGAATCTTGAACAGAGAAGTGGCTGCAATTATACAGACATTGCTTTAAATTTTTGGCTAGTGGGTAATAAAAACAGATAGGATCCACGCTAGTGAAGCAAAAGGGAAAGAGATGGAAGGACCTAAGTTCTTGTCAAGGGTCTTAGTGAACTGGTTGAGTGCTGGTGGAACCTTCAACCTCTGCTTCAGAATACGCTTCTGCCTCTGGAGGCGGATGGACTTTGGCCATTTGATGTATCTGGTGAGATCCTTTTTGGGTGGCAGAGCTCCTCCGATTCCAAACTGCTTTGGACGCCTCTCAAAGAGAGGGTTTGTCACTTTCTCCTGAAATCAAGAACATGTGTACAAACTAAGAATATACACAGACAAAAGCAAACACTTTATAGAGAGAGAGGGAGGGAGAGCAAAAAAAAAATCACATACCGACTTCTTCTTGGTAACGGCTTTAACTCCTTTCTTTGGTGCCTAAAACCAAATGAAAAATCGTTGCTCTTAGCACAATAAGTCAAAGCGAGACACTTACAAGGATAGGAGTGAAGTGACTACGAGTAGCTATTGATTGATGAGTAAAGTTACGAGCTTTTCTACCAAGGATGAATTATAAACAACATAACCATGTGTAAGCTAACAAACTAACCAAGTACCAATCAATTCATCTTATACAAAGCCATGCAAGCTACACTGAAACACATAAGGCCAGTTTTAATTACACATCCATACTTAGGAACTCTGCTTATACTATTTATTACTACAGTTTGGAATCTCAAAGAATCCATAAACGCAGCTAATTCACTACAAGGAGATAAAAAAAGTCACTTTTGGGGATAGGTGAAACCAATACTACATCAGACAACCTAAGAAGAAACAAGTTGATAACGGATTTACGAACGAATAATTTTAAGAAACAATGGATCTCGAGTTCGGAGCAGAAAGTTGTACCATTTTCAGATTTTCCGCAGCAGCTGATTTCGCAAGAGAGAAGAAACTGAGGCTAACGAAGGAGATGACAATCGAGCATTTAGGGTTTCTCGTTTAGTTGTGTTTATGGGCCTTATAATAGGCTTTTAAATAAACCCAATGACATATTTTTTAGTTTTCAACAGAAAACTAATAAACTTCAAAATGGTACTTTTCTTTTTCTTTACATGTCCCAAAAATATTACTTTTTTATTTTACTAATGTAGTTTTCTACTTGCATTTTTCATCGAATGCTAAGAGTAGATATGCTAGGAAATATTAATAATAACTAGATTTTACACTCGCGCTACGCGCGAGTCTGCATTTATAATTTAGTTTACTTTTTATCAAAAAATTAATTTACAAATTATAATGATTTCTAAAAATTTATTTTCATGAAAATGGTTTTAAAATATGTTTTTTCTACTTTTATTTGCTTACAAAACTATAATTTTAATTTGATTATTATTTAGTATTTGTTTATATTATAAATTATGTATAACTATTTATATTATTTAAAGATAATTTTTCTGGTTATTATTTGATAGATTGCTGAATGCATATAAAGATGGTACTATTATAAATATTTTATTATACTTTTATTTATTTTTTTTAATTTGGATGAAATAAAAAAATAATCTATAAGCATAATGTTTAAATTTTCTATTTACTTATCAAAGTTATATCATAAATGTGTGATTGCTATATATTTACTTTTGTTTAGCTATGTTTATATAATAAGATTTTATAGATATTTTAATTAATTTTAATTAATTATATTTTTGTAAATGTACTATTTGAGATTAAAAATTTCTAGATATTTTTAGGTTCATTAGCGAGAAGTAAGATAGGTTTGTGAACAATACTTTTCATCAATTTCTTTGTGGAAATTGGTAGATAATTAAAGAATAACATAAATAATTGACCCACTGAGTAGAAAATGCAAAATAATAATTATTAAAAAGTTTAAAGATAAGAAGAACTATGAACTTAGGAGAAACATGTTCACTCTTATTAATACCACACTATTGGCTATAACATTTGATGTACTTGTGTGGCAATTATAATTCTCATTGTTGATGAGGATCCGATTTCCAAGGGAAATTATATAAAGGAAAGATATCATTAGAACCTGATAACAAAGTCTTATATTTTTATATAGAGAGTAATGAAGATTTTTACCATATCGATCCTTGCTCTTGTCAATCGTTTGATTAAATTCGGGATAAGAATGAATCATAAATTTTACCTCTCAATATCATGGTGAGCATGATCTACATGTATAAAAATTGTTTATCTAATGAAGAATTTATGAGAAGTCACCATGTAGATTGTTTTGTTAATAATGACCAAGTTCATAATCTTGAATAGACTATATCAGCTTTTAAATTTACCTTGTAATAGCCTATTCGATTAGATAGTTGAATGCATAGATTTTTCCTGTAAAAATTTGTGTCATACATAATATATAATATGTTTCATAAACATGTATATTGGTAAGGACTAAATAAACATCTTTATTCCTTTTGATTAGTGAAAAACAACTCAAACCTCATAACCAAAGCACCCCTTTGATGTTACATTTTTCCCAAAACATGAGTACTCTAATAATAATTTTATTCTTATTAAAACATTTTTAAAGTCACCGAACACCAAAGAAGCAAAAATCAATCATTATTAAATTTTTCTTTTCTTTCTTCATTATCTCTCTTATTCTCTCATGGAACTTTATACAGTCATTTATAGTCACACTAATACTTTATACATAGTTTTTTTCTTGTATTATATTATAAGTGAATTTTTGTAGTTGTTTTCGTTTTTTTTTTTACTTTAACTATTTTAATATTAGTTTACATTTTGAAGAATTATGAAAATTGAATTGTTACTATAAGGTTTGGATGTTTGCTATTTTGATCTTAATGCATTAGCAGTTAAAAAAAGAAAGTTTCATTATGAAGAAGCGATTGTCTTTTGATATTGTCATATCATAATTTAATTTGTCTTAAGACATAACTTAAAAAAAACTTTCTACTATTTATTTTTTCTTACATAGAGTTTTAAAATGTTAATTTCAAATTTGATATACAATATGTCAATTCCTTATGTATATTGATCATATATTTGTGATCGTCTACCTCCAATACTGTTATTATACTATTATTCACGTTTTTTTGCAATTTCACTTATTTCACATTTTTATCAAAATGATTTTTTTTTAATGATTTTTATTTGTATAAGTTTAATATTAATTTTTATTTTATTGTCTAAGAAAAATTTATATAGTTAAAATAGTAAATTATCACTCTTAATGATTAATAGCATCAAATTATGTATAGTATATATAATTTGTGAATATTCATTAGCACATAAACTAAAATTACATGTTTTAAATTTATATAGTTAAAATTGTAAGAAATTATTGCATTTTAAAAATAATTATCATTATTGTTAGTTATTTTATGATTATTTTCGAAAATCTATAAGTTAAATTATATATAATATTTTTATTTCTTTTAAGTTTACCATATTTGATATAGATTTATATTATATTTGAAATAAAAGATATTGGTAATGTTTACATTTTAGAAATAGCAAATTAAAAAAAAATAATTTGTCATAATGTAACTGGTTGTTTTAAATCTTATGTCTTATCTTCAATAGTTTAGAGCCTCAACTTTTATAGAGTATAGTACACTTTTAAAGCTTTACAACATCAAATTATATAGAATAAATGTAATTTATGGATGTTTTGAATGACATATAACCTAAATTTTAAAAACCACTTGTTTTAAATTTATATAGTTAAAAATTGTTGGAAATTATTACATTTTAAAATTAATCATCATGTTGTTAGTTATTTTTATGATTATTTTCGAAAATTTATAATATATTAAGTTAAATTATATATAATGTTTTTATTTTTGTAAGTTTACCATATTTGATATTGTTTTATATTTTATTTTGAAATAAACGATTTTTGTAATATTAATATTTTTAAGAAATAGCAAATTGAAAAGTAATTTGTCATAATAATATTATGATTGGTCGTTTAACATCCTATGTGGACGCTCTTAATGGCTTATACCCTCAATATTTATATAATATAGATTATTCAAAAACAAAATCACACATAATGTAACACCATTTTTCAAGAATAAATTTAACATTCATTCAAAAAAATAATATATATAGTGATCATGTAGTAGCTGATGCAACAACGTAGAGAGGGAACATGCGATGAATCACACTATCAGTTGATTCAGCAACATCGATTTTAATCAATAAGAAACAACTCAAAACCCATAAGTAAACCACCCTTGATGATGTTACGTGTTTCCTAAAATTGAATCATTATAGCATGAAATTAATTCTTATTAAACCCTTTTGTAAGATCATCGAAAACCAAAGAAGAAGCACAAACAACAATTGTGTAAATATTTCTTTTCTTTTTCAATCTCTCTCTTTGCCAAAGTAAATCTTGAAACCCTTTGATGTTTAGACAGATATTTATAGTCACCCTAATATTTCACATATTAGAAAGTTTCTTATTTTATATATTAAGAAAATTTCCATTTTAAAAAGTTTTAGTTTTTGTTATTTAACATTAATTTTCCATTTTATTTTGGTATAAATGATACTTTGGATTAATTATACTTAAAAGGACATAATTATGTATTTTAACATAATTTATTATCTTAAAATGTCAATATTACCAAAAATTGTTCATTTAAAAATAAAATAGAAATCAATATCAAATATGGTAAAATTACAAAAGTAAAAACATTATATAATTTAACTTAATACATAACTGATTTTTGAAAATATGACGAATTATTATATTATTATTTTTTAAATGTTAATATTCCAAAATTATATTATTGATTTTCCTTTTTACTTTAACAATTAACATTTTTAAGCAAGTTGTAAAATACTAATATTACTAAACATTTTTATTATACTTAAGAAGACAATAATGTTTTGTTAATATTACAATTTACTTTTGATTTTCCTTTTTACTTTAACAATTAAAATTTTTAAGCAAATTGTAAAATATTAATATTTATTTTGTTAGTTTAAACTATATATGGAACACTAATTTTGTTTTTAATATAATTTCTGAATATTAACATTTTTATATTTTTAAAAATAAGTTATGTATTAAAAAGACAATAATGTTTTGTTAATATTACGATTTACTTTTGATTTTCCTTTTTACTTTGACAATTAACATTTTTAAACAAGTTGTAAAATATTAATATTTATTTTGTTAGTTTAAATTATATATGGAACACTAATTTTGTTTTAATATAATTTTGGAAATATTAACATTTAAAAAATATATATAATAATTCGTAATATTTTCAAAAATCAGTTATGTATTAAGTTAAATTATATAATGTTTTAACTTTTGTAATTTTACCATATTTGATATCGATTTCTATTTTATTTTAAATGAATATTTTTTGGTAATATTGACATTTTAAAAATAATAAATTAAAAAAATGATTCGTCATATTATGATTGGTCATTTAACATCCTATATGTAGACACCCTCAATGGCTTATAGCCTCAACTTTTTACCAAGTTTGATGATGAGCATCTCAAACAAAAGCAAAATCAAGTAGGAACCAAAGTATTAATCTGTCTATGGTCAAAACCATCTATCACTACAGCCAAAAACATGGACACTAACAGAATAACAACCATACTACCACAGACAATCATTCCTCTTTTCTTATACTTCTTCTCCTCCTTGTTATTAGTATCTCCCACTCTCATCACATTCGAAGACCAACAAGTCGAATGAGACAACGGTGTCGTCTTGTTGGTCTCATCATTACTATCATCAGAGTCGTGAAATAGCTTTCTCCTACAGGGTGATCTCGTCTCTGCCTCTGGACAAGCCTGGTCATGATGTTGGAGAGAGAGCATCAGCTTTCTTGGAGAGTTCTCCACAAACTCCAACGCTTCTTCAACAGTACTGCTACACGAAACTGCAGATAGCCCTTTGCTTGTTTTCATGGCTGCCCATTCCTTTTCAAGCTCACTGAACTGCTTATTCAATCTCTCGTGTCTTTCTTCCATTCTTCTTTCCTTCAGAAAAATCTTACTTGACTAAAAGAGTTAAAAGAGTACAGTGAAAACAGCAGAGCAACGTTTTAAAAGGGTCAAAATCTAGTTGTGAGATCTCATTAATTACTATTTGAAATTTTTACTCTTCGATTGAATTATAAAAATTTGAAACTTGAAACTGACAAATTCAAAATATCCGTTTGCTCTGAACAGATTATTCTACAAACAAGGAATATCATAAGTTCATAACCGAACATTAGAAAAATTCAAAAGAAACGATTCGAGATAAGTAAACAGTCTTATTAGATAAAGAGTAGGACAGCTCTAGCTAGCTGGTTTAAGAGGTAAAAGAGTTGGAAATGTCTTCCATCACACCTTTGCCATCTTGAGCATCATAGTAGAAGAAGTTCTTTAATGGCTCTCCTTTCCCTGATACTGCTTTTATCACTTCCTGCAACCCATCAAAAACCACCCATCTCTTGTCAAAAACTACAAGTTTCTAGTTTAAAGATTCCATTACAGAAAGAGAGAGTGACAGAGAAGAGAACCTGTGCTAGTATTCCTCCTACAATAGCACAAACTGGTGGGAATTCGAGAGTACCAGTGATAAGTCTCTCCAAGAGACTATCTGGTACATGGCTCTCGCTCACAGACTGTTCCAATAATATTCAGTGTTTTTCGTTTTATAAAGAATAGAAAAAAAAAAAACAAAAAGAAACACTCACGTTAGCCTCACAGAGTTTCTTTTTGATTTCCAAGACTGTGGGAAGATCAACCAGTGAGCATTCTCCATGTTTACGCCCTTCCCTCTCCTCAAACACTTCTATTACTGTAGATTTTACATGAGACACTCAGACATTCAGTGAAGTGTTTATGGAAATTAACCAAGAAACCATTTATTAGCTGTAGTAAACACCTCTCATGGCAAAGTAAAGCTTTGCTGTTCTCCTAGGAATCGGTTTCCAAGGTACTGATACTGCTTCCTATGGAAATTAAACCAAAAAGGACATACAGAGGTAAGGACTATTCAAAACAAGAGAAAGTTAGTGTGATATATTTGTACCTGGAAACTTGGAAAGTTCAATTCACATTCCACCTTCTCTTCAAGCTTTTTCTGTTCAAGTGCGGCCACAAAGAGAGTCAGAAAATAGAATATTATAGACTTATAGTACTCGGCATACAAATCAATGCACGTACCTTTGTGTATTTGTAATCTTGAAGGTCGACAAAGATTTCACCACATGAGTCTCTACAATCCACTGTATAGAACGCCACCCGTTTTGATAGCTTCCTACATTTTTCATTAACAGCTTTCTGCAACAAAAAAATAGAACAACTGTTATGGGAGTGATAAATGCAAAGCGGGCAGCGTTGAATAAAAGTTGTTTTGACAATTACTTTGGTAGCAAGAGAACCGTAGCCTATAACCACTACATCAAACTTCTCAAAAAACTCAGTGCTGCGTGCCGACAAATCACCTGAACGATTTGAGGAAAAAAATGATTGATCAGCCAGTAGTGTGTTGTTATTAAAAAGAATATAAGGAGAGGTGTGTATCAGAGGGAAACCTTTCTCTACCGAAACAAGGACCATAGGGTTAAAGTCCTTGAGGGAATCACAACAAATCTCAGCCACCGTTTTGCCTCTGTAAGCATTTTCATCAGGTGGAATCAAGAAGTTTGCGTTCAAGGACTCCTCGTTCACTAAATTATCATCCATTAAAGTCACACTACCAACTCCTGCAAGCACAATGTTCTTGCAAAACTACCCACCAAAACCCAAAAGCCAAGTAATGTAGTAAGATACCATCAGATTAGATAATCAAAAAGCACAAGATCTCAGCAAAAACTATAGAGTTTACCTCAGCAACAGTCCCCTTTATTCTAGATACCAAGATATGAGATTTGGACAATCTGCAAAGCAAAACACCAACCTCACACAAATCAAATGGTAGCCAAGCTTACATAGTAATTACATGATACTGTACAGTTTCAATAAAGTAAGCATCTTTGAATGAACGAGTAACCTTACATAGATCTATCAGTAACCCCCCCCCCCCAGAACGATATCAAGTTAAACCCCAAAACCAACGACTCTACTAGAACTTAAAGTCAATACTATGATACTGTATCTTCTCGGAACAACCTAAACGAAACTCAAAAGGTACCAGTTCACTATTATAGAAGCAGAATCCAAATCTATACTAACTCGGAATGCGAATTGCAAGAAAAAGAAATTAACTTTAAGAGTTCAGAACTCGAAACAAAGCAAAACTGGGACCAAACAGGCTGAAAGCAACAACTTTGAGCATTATGATACTGTCTCATCTCAGAACAACCTAAATAAACTCAGAAGGTACCAGTTCACTAGTCTAGAACCAGAACCCAAACTCTTTACTAACTCAGAAGGCGAGTTGCAAAGAAAAAGAAATCAACTTTAAGAGTTTAGTACTCGAACGAAAGCAAAACTGGGATCATACGGGTGAAAGGAACAAACTTTAAGCTAGATTGAGTGTTGGAGTAAAAGTAATCTTGAAGAGAGAAGTAACAACCTTCGTTGAGCATTGGCGCCCCAAACCCTAATCTGGCGGTCGTACAAGGCAGTCTCCTGCTCCGTGAGCTCTTCTCCGTCCATTCTCAAATTCAATCTATCAATTTGAACAAAAAATTGCTTTCAGAAACTGAGATTTTGCTTATGTAATGACTGAATAATTATGAAAAGAATGGAGATTGCGAAAACCCTAGACTTTGAAAGGTCTAACTGCGTCGACTTTTGGTCCAACTTCTCCCGAGTGTGCCAGCCATGAAGTCAATAAGAGGTTTTTTTTTTAAAGGAAAATCAATTTAAATTTTTATTTTATTTTATTAGATTATTTTCAGGTTAATCATAGTGTTAAAAATAAATTTTCAAATAATTTGTCTATTATTCCAACAGTTTTATAATGACAGATATTTTATATTTTTCACATATATTAAAAATTTATGAATATATGAAATAATATTTTGATTTATGTATTAAAAACAATTAACTATAGAAAACCATAGTTTTAATAAAAAATTAAATTTAACAATACAAAGAAAATTTAAAAATCTATTTTCGTGAAACAAGCTTTTTAAAAACATTTATTTTTGTGGAAACTACTAATGAATCTTTTTAATCTCATCTGACATGCCTATAATAACTACCATCGATGAAAAAACTACTAATAATGTTTCTGCAATCTTTAAGAGGCGCCCTAATGAGATTACTGAGTCAAAAAAAACCATCGTATGGGGCGTTTCTTGTGGCATCAAACAATGTATAGCTTGTCATTTGCCACCGGTACGTTTTGTGTTAGTAAGTCTTTTAGTTAAGTTTTACATCTATTTGCATTTCCAATTTTATCACAAATTTTATGAAATACTTGATATTTAAAAGTATGTAAACGAAAGCTAAGCATTATTACCTACTAAATCGTGAAGACAGATCTTCATTGTCTTGTGAATTCTTTTTTCATTCTCTCTTCCACCTTTTTAAAAAGAAACTGCAGAATGTTCAAACAGTATTATAATTGATATTGACACCAATGAAAGCTTTACATATATACAGTGAGAGACATAAAGAAGAGGAAAAATAATTATTCAAGAGTCGAAGACTATTTGATTAGTTGGTAGTTTATCTAATGGCATTACCGACGCGTCAATAGTTATTGAATTCAATGTATTTTTTAGTTACACCTAATAAAAGCCTTATAATAGTTATGATTAGTTACAGTGGACTATTTGCGGATTGTAAATTTTTTCTTAAATTTTGTAAATGATGATGAATATAAAAAGGGTGAAACTATATTTTGAGATCAAAACATTATTCATAATTAATTACTAGAAAGTTTGAAAACCACAGGATGGAGATGATGAGACTGGTGGATACAGAACGAGATAACCAAATTAAAATATTTAGAGCATCCACATCATAGTCACTTATGTGAATTTTACTCAAAATATTACTAAAAGATAAATATATGAAAGAGAATGTATACAAATCTTTTGGTTTTTTGATCCTCTTTGAGGGTGATAAAAGTTGATCCTCTATTTGATTAATCCTTTGTTTTATTTTTTGGAGATATATCCTTTGGTTTATTGCCAGAGTTAGCTTTTTTGAGACTCAGATAGTATAACAAATCTTTGTATATGTGTGAGTGCTTGTAAATTTTGGTTATAAAATCTTCTAATATACTCAACTTTGATGGAAAAAATGAAAGAGAATGTAGATTTTTTTTTTCTCTCTCATGAAAAACTATCCAACATAGTATGAAAACTATTTTGATATGTGTCATTTTTCATTGGTATCATATTTCCTAAATATTAAAAATTAAATTGCATAGATAACTTTTTTATATATCAAATTTTTAATAAAGAAACATTGTGTTGGACTTAACTTTTGTAAGTTTTTAATTAAATACAATTTTTTTAATTTTTTTGGTTAACCCACATTAAATTACTAATATAGCTTTCATTTACTACTTTCTATGTTTCCAAACAATATACTACTTTCTTTATACTATTATTCATATTTTCAAACAAAACTATAAATTATTTTTTTTATTCAAATAATATAAATATTTGATCTCATCTTCTTATTAATTTTTTAATGATTTCTTTCAAATTATCAACATAAATTAAACAATTTGAACAATTTTTAAACCAACAAAATAATAGAACTTATTTTTATATGTTTAAATGCTACGAAAACATTTAATCAATAGAAACAATTAATTGATAAATTGTTTTTTCTTTGTCCGTCAACAATTGTATTATTTAAGTTTCCTAAATAATGGTTATATCATTTATTTACAGTAACAATAATATAATAACCATTTACATGAAATATTATAAATGGCCTATACAAGTGTACCAATAAAATATAATAAAAAATGTTCAAAATATATATTACCTTAAAGAAAAATGCCAACACAATGTTTAACTAACAAATTTTAATTTGGTATACAATTAAACCAAATTAATTAACAATAAAATTACAGAAAACAATTATAATAAATTAATTAAGCTATATAAAAATGATCAATAAGCAATCAAGACATATTTATAGTTTTTATAATAATTTTATATCTATCATTTTCTGCAACCAAATCTTTTTTTGTAAATTCATAAATTGAAAACAATAACATTAAATCCATCTTAATTAAACAGAATCCCTACCCTTTGGAACCTAATTTTTATAATTTTTAAATTAAATAACACTTTTTTTTATTTTATTAATTAAACATACCTTAAAATCATTAATACTCCATTTCGTTATCACTACCATCACATTGTTTTCAAACAACTTCAATAATACAATTTTGTGTCTAAACAATATAAAATGTTAGATCTCTTATTTTTAATAAAGCTTAAAACAACTATTTTTTTCACTATTATTTCGATAAATTAATAATTTTAAAATCAAGTATTTTTAATAAAAAAGATAATTAAGGTAAATAGAAATCTTATTTTAACAAGTTTAGATACTACAAAAATATTTGAATCAATAACAATCAATTAGTTTAATATATTATTATTTATATTTGCATGAGTAACGGTTATATCATTTATTTAAATAACATAATAATTTATAATAGCTCATGTTAAATACATATTATCTCTAAGAAAAATGGTGAACACTAATTGTAAAAAACAAATGGTAAAGTTGATTATAAATATGAACCAACATTCATTAGGCAATTAATTACACACAAACAGATGACCAAGTATACTAAATTTAACTAGCTCATATTAAAAGCATAATAATGATCAAAACATATTTATCGTTCTTAATTATTTATAATCTATTGGTTTTTTGATTTATTTCGGTTTTTTATACTAAAAGACATAATATTCTAGTTTATAGATTCTATATATAAATTTAGAGTCACGTTGTTCATATAGTCATTTATTAAAAAATATATATGTTACATAAAACATTTTCACTTAGTTTGCTATCCACTCAAATTGATAACTTTTATTTAATTTAGTCAATGCTACAAAGAAAGCAAAAAGTTTAAAAGACAGAAGACTAAAAAATAACAAACTTAGGTGGGCCGATGATTGTTATTTAAATATAATCTTAAGTGTTTTTAATTAGAGTTTCTTTATTACTATATAAATTAGTGTTATATTAATAAAAATTAACTTATATAAAGAAATAAATTATCATGGTTGTTATAACAATATATATTATAAATACTATATATATATATATATATATTTACAAAGATATTTTTACTTTTTGATCCAGTTTTGTTCGGATTTCTTAATCGTTATAACATCCATCGCCATAGGTTCAAAAATCCTACGGGTTTTTAAATTATATGCGCATTCGGTTTATATTGTAAATATACGCAAAACCAAACCATATTGTCTATTTTGGTTTGGTTCGGTACGGTTCGGTTTACCAGAGGAGAGGCACTAATTCAATCAATTTGGGATTAAATATCAGTCATCCATTAGATTAATCGTTAGTTTTGAGTTTTAGTGATTTTTATATATCTTAAAAATAAAGTATTTTTAAAACTGTATTATCGAATCACCGGATTAGCCGGTTGATTAACGGATCTGGTTCAATCTTAACAAAATCATTGATTTAATATAAATATTTTAATTACATAAATTTTTTAAGCAAATTAATAAAATATTCATTAAATTATTTTACTAGAATTAAAAAGTTAAAAGTTTTGCCATTGCAAAATCGCGGATTAAATATCTAACTTTATATATTAATATTGAAATTCATTTTGGAGACTATCCATACTACACATTTTGCAAAGTGGATATAACTAAATAATATTTGGAGAGGCGAGAGTAACAACAACCATTTCAAACATGACTTTGGTCGCCAGTTTGTCAACTCAGCAATCTTCCGCAACGGCCCGAGAACGCAGCAGCTGCACCACCAAACTCGTCTGTTCACTTACAGACGCCAGACAACCAACAACTCTCTTCCTCTTCTCATTACCAAAAGCTACGTATCTTTTGCTCTTGCGCCTCTCTCTAACTCCTCTTCCCACTGCCCTTACCAATTCTTCTCTCATCCTCATGCTCAGCCTCGTCAACTACCACCCTATTCACACCAATCCCAAGTTCGCCCAGACGCGGTCTTCTTTAAACGGGTGTTTCCCTCGTCAATCTCTCGGATCTTTCATTGACTATGTTATTCTGATTGTTCCTATGTTGTTCTCTCAATATGTGTAGCAAAATCAGATCCTTGGTCCTTCCACAAACCGCCAGGATGTGTATCACGAACGCCGCACGCTCATCTTCCTTCACATTCCATTGGGAGCGATCCCAGACACTGATACACAAGACCAACTCCAGGTCTTTATCATCTCCTTTTTTCAGGTCTTCTTCAGTGGGTTTGTTTTCTGATTCTTGTTTTAGCACAGAAACTGAAGAAGCTATAGCAAAAACCCAGAGAATCCACCCCAAGTTTTGTGGTTGTTCAAGATACAACCAAACGGTAAGCAAAAGCAATAATAGAGATGATTCGGTTGAGTAAAGGTGATAACTTTATAATGCAGGAGATACTTTGGAAGCTGAGGTAGAAGGAGGAGGATTTAAACCAGAGCAGAGATGTGCATGGGTTTCTGGTGAAAGCAAAGATGTGGTTCGCTTTTACGGTGTATGGACTACTAGGTAACATTTGTGTATCCTTTTACAACTGCTTTTGGAGACTCGAAGGGACAAGAAAGAGAGGATGAAGAAGCTTGTCGACAGAGCTCTGGTTGGTAATGGCTCCTACCTTTGACATGGGAGGAGTCTTCTCATTAATCGCGTTCCCTTATAACAATTAAGATGCATTTTTCTGTTCATACGCACTATTACAATATGTTACTGAGAGACGGTATGAGTTTTCCTTTTGATTGAGGATCGCAAAGAAAGCAAGTATGATGAGCCTATCAATTGAATGGGCTAGGATGATGTTTGTTAGCACCAACTTCTAAATGTTAATTTTTTAGCATTGGAAAGAACTGCCATCAATTCCGCAAAATGAAAGTTAACTATTTCAGAGAATAATATCATTCCTCCTAGTATTAGTTGGAGTAGCATTGAATGAAACTAAAGCCTTCTTGAATAATTCTTTCATTTCTTTAAGGTTTTTTTACCACTTCTTCTTTTGTTCTCATGTGGATATCATTTTCTCTGTATTCGTTTTGAGAGAGAGGCCTATGTGTTTGTAGTGCTGATAATAAGAAGCAGCATTCTTTCAAGACTGGTATTTGGGCTTTTAGTGGGCTTAGGCCCATTGTGACTTTGCCTGACAATGGCAATATGTTCATAGGCGTCTCGGCTGTGATTGGCTGCTTCAATATCCATGTGACGTTCTCGGTCTTTCTCTTTCTATATATCAAATTTATCTCTCTTCGTTCCGATCCAGAATTAAGAAGGAACCCAAAAAATAAAAAGGAAACGCCATGGACGCCATCGATTCTGTCGTCGATCCTCTTAGAGATTTTGCCAAGGACAGCATTCGCCTCGTTAAGCGTTGTCAAAACCAGATCGCATAAAGGTATATAACGAGCTCGGTCAAACGGATCCGCGTTGTTCCTGTATTTTAGTTTGGATCCGTGTCTTTTAGATAGTCATGCATGTGCGATCCGTGTGTTTGAATCGTCCGATCTGCTGGATCCATCGTTTTTTTTTTGTTTTGGATAGGAAGATCTGTATGTTGAATGTGGAGAGATCTGTGTCTTTTGTTTTCATTTACAAAGAGGAGGATTTGTCTGATTCTGTGTGTTTATATTTGGTCGTAGAATTCACGAAAGTGGCGGTCCGTACAGCAATTGGTTTTGTAGTGATGGGATTTGTCGGATTCTTTGTGAAGCTCATCTTTATTCCCATCAACAACATCATCGTCGGTGCTACTTAAAGGTAAATCCTTTGCACCGTTTTCTTCTCGCTTAGATTCAAATGTATTCACACATGCATGGATTTTAAGCTGCTTCGAAGGGTTTAGACATTTTAGTACATTTATGGTTTGTTTCAATTATTGGTGATAGCCATCATGGATGGTATCTAACAGTTGTTTAGATAAAAATGGTGAATTTAAAAAGTAGATTAGATTTTTCCCTTGTATTATTTTTGGGTCTACTCTTAATAAAATTTTGGTGGGTGGCATGTTTGCAGATAACCATGGAGGATGGGAGAAGTCTAGTAGTTACAGCTTTGTTGTTTCAAGAAGACACTTCACTTTCACTTTTTTTGTTTTTTTGGGTTCAGATGCTCGAAAGAGTAAAACTTTTGTTAAAATATTGCAGAATTCTATTTAATATATGTCACTCTTTTATTTCACTTGCTGTTGAAAATTTGCATGGTTTTCTGAATGTGGGAGAGACAAAAGGCTAACACTTATGGTGATGAAAACTTGCACATTAAAAAATCTCCAACGGCCTACTCTCAACACTTTTTGCCTCCGATTGAACCCAAAAACTGCAACTCCAAGTGTTTCAGAGAAACAACCAATCCACCACAAACATGTTCCTGATACATGTTTATTTCTTTTTGATCCTATCTTTGCTCCCACTCCCATATGATATGACATGACAGCAAAACTGAGTAGTTTTTTTTTTTCTTTGAAACAGAATAAATTGTTATTCACTGGACGATGACAAACACACATCGTAAGATGATGCCTCTACAGCTTTTATGAGGGAGGGCGTCAACTATGGACTCATTGTGTATCGACTCAACGTCCACAGCCTCTGTCACTCACTTTTCATACACAAAAACAAACTTCTCCAAGCAGTTTCATGGAGCCCAGCCAGCCAGCAAATTCACGCAAACTTGTTCCACCCTATGTCAATCACATCCATATTTGATACATTTTGCCATTCCCATGATATGACAAATAAACAATCATAAGAATAATAATTAGGTAAACCGGAAACTAACTTAGCAATGACATGACACACAAGAAAAAGAAGAAGAGGGAATCTTGGAAATAGAAAGCAAAGACGACCTTTCCTTGTTATTCACTCGAGAGGAACACATTTTTTGTTTCATCATTTAAACGCCATCGAAGAGTGAATACCATTGCCTAAATCTTTTTTGAGAAACTGATTGGTGATCATTGAGTTTAAAAAGGTGAGAATCACGTATAATGCTTCCGCACTTCATCAATCTCCACTTCCTATTCTCAACCCTCTAATTAAGATTCTCAACCTCCTTTCCTCCCGCTGACAATCCCAACGCCACCAGAGAGAATCAAAGTTCACAAATGCAAACGCTCACTGTTCGTCAAAGCTTTATACCTCTTCTTATCTTCGTTATTGTCAAGCTTCTCTGTTCTTCGACTCCTGCGTATTTCATTGAAGTCTTCAATTCCCTGCGTCTCGGCCCCTTCTCTTCAACCACATTTCGTTTGAGCCCCCACCGGCCCCAGTCAACAGGCTAACGCGAGTCAGAGGCTCTCAAGAATGTTCGAGAAGGAGGCTCAAGGCTCTTGTCAGATACCATTACTCTAAGATCCCTTGCAACGTTTCTTGTTTCGGTTTGCACATAAATAACCTCAATGTAATCTTCATTAACACAAGAGGCAATTACGTCATTACTAGAACGATGAGCCCTGTCGAAGCTAATGACAACCAAACAACACTAGAAGTCTATATGTTGAAATATCATCAGATGGAAGTCAAAAACACTTACAAGCTGCTTCGACATGCGCCGAGCTAATCCCGCATGCGCACGCGTATATGAATAAACACATCAAGGCCCATGCAGACTGCAAACTGAAACTGAGGAATTTGACCGGAGGAAGTCACAAACATCAAATGGGATGTGATGCGTAGTATGACGGGCCACAGTGGGATGACTAGAGGCGCCACGGTAGGTGGGAGTATATAATACTGCAGCTGTGGTTAGCAGAAGAGGAAGTAGTAGCTCAACAACAGATGTTTTAGTTCATGATGTGCAAAGGGACTGCTGAGAAGTGGCTCTCCTGGGGAATTCTTGTTGCCAAGAGAATGCAGGTTTCCAGTAAAAGGAAACTTCGGAAGTTTTCGGTCAAGGGTCAATCAAATGCATGCCAGGTTTTGCTCACGCAGATAAACATCCTGGTGGCAGATATTAGCAAAAGAAATTGTACGTTTATTTTAAGAGCAAGCTTGTTGCTTCCTCAGTTCACACTGCTGCGTCTTTGTCTCATAACAGTGTAGAAAAACACGGAATTTTGGTACAAAATGCATTCAACTCAGTATGTGTCTTAGAAAAAGGATTAGAATTATGAAATGGCCACCACAAACTATGAGCAAACACAATACGAGTTACTTTCAGTTTTTAATCTTCCGCAAGAACAAGAAACACCACATGGGAAGATAACATTTTTTCATAAACGAAGAATCCAATGAATATTAGAATCGTAGCAAAAAAGCGCTTCTCCTATGATATACTTATTATTACTAGCATAAGAACGACAGTACCAAAACAAAAGTTGTCATCCATTTTCTACACTACTTATCCAGGATCACAAATGCCTGAAGCTCGACATGAAAAAGAAGGGTATAAAATCTCAAATGATGATCCGTAACTCGTTTCCATTTTGAATGTCAGCCACAACCATGCACCTCACCACGTCTTTCTCTCTTCGCTGCATCACAATAAATATACGCACGCTAGATTAAATCTCGAAGTAAAAAGTAATAAGCAGTACACCCAACAAAGCAAACTACTATCTATCATACTTGTGAGTAAATGAGAATTTTTAAAGGAAAGACAGGCAGTCAACAATGGCTTAAAGGATATCAATTGCAGAACAAATACGTATAGTATTTATAAAGGTAAAACATACCGCCGTTTTGCTAACGTATGGTTGTTTTTGGTGCTGGTTCTTCTGAATTCATGGAGATGCTTTCAGTTTTTGACTAACTTCCGTTCGTCTGAATCCATAGATATGCCTTTCAGTTTTGACAACTAACATGTACCGTTTTTACCTTTCAATTCTTTTCTAGAATCTTTACGTGTGCCCGACTGCCAACTCGACCAAAGTTGGGAAGGCCAGTCTGCGTCAGGGTTGCTATTCACAGCTAACCCTCTCTTCTCCATCTCCATCTCCATCTTTCTCCTTTCAGCCACGCAGCACCAACCCTATGAGGGTTTCAGCTTACTAGTCTTAACAGGCATCTTTTCCTGAAATCCGGTCATGCCTGATTGGTTTAGTTGACCACCGTAGATATTCACATCGTTTGCACTAAGCCACGGAGGAGGAGCTCCAGAGTGAACGTTCCGATAGAATCGCTGGAAATTATGGAAGAATTGCTAGTCATTCCAATCACACCTGACAAGGAAACAAACAAAAAGAAAAGCAATAAACTCATGCCATAAAACTAGTGCATATCATATCGGCTACATCAATGAGACCTGGAAGATGAAGCAATCATCATGAAAATCACGCAGACACCTACCTGGAGGGAGATGAGAAGCATCCACATTCAGATGTGAACCATAATGTGTAACTCCTGAATGTGATATCTGATACTCATTCGTATTATACAGTAAAGGCTTAACATCATTTAAATCATTTGGACTAATATAGTGTGCATGAACTTTTGCAATTCTATCAGACTCAAGTTTAATGTGGATATCACTAGACGTCCCTGAAAGCTGTCCTTTACAAGATGACGCATCTTTGTTTCCCAACGCCGTGCATTTTCTCACCCACTGCATCCAGCATAAACAGAGTTCCATTACAGAACTCAACGAGTTATAATCTTCAAGGTTTGTGAGAATATCACACATAAAGGGTATAACAACCAAGTACTTACCTTTGCTACATCAGCTTCTGAAATTTGGAAATCATCTACGCAATCCATCGAAGGGCCATGTTTCCAGAGAAAATGCTTGATGTTCTTATGATGTTTCGGAGCTTGCCAAGTGATTGATTGCCTTGAACTGATAACAAACAAAAACATTACACGTGCAGACAAAATATGAAGCTTTTGTTTGTCTCCTTCTATAACATACAATCTAAGTATTCTAGCACACGTTAACTCAATCAACAACAACAGTTCTCTCCCAAATATGATTCCACACTCCATTCAGGTACTCAAAATCGAACGAAACAGACTCAATCAAGAGGAAATATGTGATACCATGCGAAGGAGCTACCGAGCTCGACGATGTCCTCATCACAGAAGACACACCAGACACGGTTTTGAGACTCCTCTTGTGGCCGTAGAATACTAGGGTTTTTGAGGAAGAATCTGATGTCGGCTATTTTGGATCGGAATCGATTGAGGAAAGCAGAGAGGAGCTCTTTGTGGCGAGGGAAGTACTTGTGGCGAGGGCCTTGGTCGTGATGGAATCGGCACACCTTGCAGAACTCGAACTCACTTTTCTTCTTTGATGGTTTCTTCTTCTTCTTCGTGTTCTTCTCTTCCATTGTGTTCTTCGTTTAACTCTGAAGAAGGAAGAAAATTATTTTTGATTAGAATTAAACTGTTCGGTTCGGTTCGGTTCGGCTCGGTTCGGTTATATCTTTAAACCGGAATGTATTTCACCCGCGTAAATTCTCCGGTTAACAAGAAAAACGTGAAGCCAAATCCGCGGTAAAAATCCGCAACTAACTTGGCTTGGGGATCAAAATCATATATCCTCTATATTCTAGTTTAAGTATATTCTAATTCATATGAGGATCATTTAGATGTGTAAATAATTATTTATGTGAGATAAGCATGAATAATGTCTCAATTTGTTTACAAAGATTTTTGTACACGAAAATTAATAAATTATAGATGTGGTATTACTTACTTATTATTTTTCGATGTAGCTTTCAGTTTTAAATTATAATTAAATTTACTTATATTATAGTTGAAAAATCTAATTAAAATACACTTACACAAAATCTAATAAATTACACTTACACAAAATCTAATTAAAATACACTTACACAAAATCTAATTAAAATACAGTTACACAAAATCTTATGATACGGTTTTTACTTTTTTTCCATTAGATTTTTTTCAGTTAGAAATATATTTGGCCAATATATTTAGATAACTCCAGTGGTTGACCAAAATAGAATAAGTTAACAAAAAAGAAGAAGATAACTTCACAGACTCACAGTGTTGACATCGGTATGATAATTTCTAAAAAAGATACCCAGATACTTATTATTTAAATATATCATCATAGTTTCTCTTCAGATTCACAACAAAATCGATGACGCCTAAGGTTTTGCTTCTGCTTCTCTGTTTCATTGGACTGGGGCTCAGTTCGAGCTTATGCTCGGGTCACGCCAGCAATGGACGGGGAGATCAGCCTTTAGCTCAGATTAACATCTATAAAACAAGTCTGCTATTGGATCACTTCTGGCCATATTCATGCTTCTCTCCTCAAGTCGCTTGGTCTAAAGTTCTTGATCTTGTCTGATTCTATTTTTGGATAATAGTCTGAGATGTAAACCTTTTAAAACGGATGTGTTCTTGATCTCACTAAGAAAGTGTGTCAGAATCCAGAACGTTTCATTAAATCAAAGTGTAATCAAAAACAGGAGGTGAAGATACTGAATGAGGTAAACGTTGAGCTATCTCCAACCACAAAGTTCACTTCAAGCGATGGATGGCAGTTTTCTCTCCAGCAAATTCGAGTAAAGTATTGCGTTTTTATTTGATTGTGCTATTATGAATTGTTGCTAACGTCGTCTTGTTGCTAGCGCTATCTACCACTGTTGGGCTTGGCAACACTTAACTAGAGAGAAGTCTCCTCTCTTGTGCTCATCTACCCATCAAGCGTTTGTTTTTTTTCTGTTACCTATTGACTGACCTCTGTCGTATCTAGATGTTGATCATCAGTATGTCACACATCTTTGTTTTTTCTCAGTACTATTTTATGAAGAATTATCCGAGTATAGCAAAGTCTGGGAACTGTGATTGTGAGTTTCAGATTATAAAACCAGAGAGCTGATGTCTCCTTTGCACTGTTTTCTGGAGTCTTGACCAAGGTAAGCTTGACTAGTCTATGTTACTTAAGCTTAGATATGCAAGTGACTTATTGATCTTTTTTTGACATACTACAGCAGTTCTTCATCGGTGTTTGCTGAATCCTATAGCCTTGTGTAATCCTAAAGCACCGGTACTACCACGTCTTGCATTAGGGAAGAGTTTGGACGAGGTGAGTTTCTTTGCTCAGGTCTTGGGTTTGATAAAGGATTCAACTTGAATGTGTTGGCAGCTTTTGTAGTGTGTCTTTTCACTGAAAAACAGGTTGTTTTTGTGCTTTTGGTAGATGACTGTATACATGTGACTAGTGGTTAGCAGCATAGATGAGGCCTATGTTCCGTTCATTCTGATGGAGTTCTAAGGGACTTCCAGCTAGAAGATCACCAGCTGGAACCATTACTTTCAACCAAACAGCATGTGTGGTATGTCTTTGTTTGGTTTGGTTTGCTTTTATCTGAGACTGCTGAGGATTTGAAACTTGTGGTTGCATGTGATATATTTACACAAGGTCAGTCCTGCTCGCTGGTGTTCGGTTGGCTGTGATCGTGGTTTCTTCCACTACCTCTTCTGAAAGAACTTGGCCAAACCGCGAGTACTTCTTCTGATTTCCTTTTTCATCTAAACAAGACTAATTAATGTTGTTTTGTAATTTACAATCTTTGGTTTCAGATACACATACATGGCTCAGGCCATGACTTGTTCAATGGTTCCACAATTTGAGCAGAATGTACACCTGTGTTGTTTCCGCTCTCCTGTTTCCTGGACAAGACTCGTTACAGACGTGTCATAATATTTCGTGACATGGGAGGTACTATATCGTTTGCTGAGGCGCCCTTGAGAATAGTACTAGACAATCACTTACACAAATGAGAATGTTTCAGGGAGAGCGAGATGGCTCGAATACAGAATATTATGATTACCAGCAGCCGGATTGCTGCTCAACACAAGCTGACGTCAGCTCATCAGGACATGTGAAGAACATTGACATGTTTTCCATATTGAGATATCAGCTTATTCAAATGGTGGTATCTCTCCCAGTGGGATCAGTTCACGAGGCTCAAGTGTGAGCCTGTCGGCTTCTAAGGTTCCATACATGATTGCAAGGTTATGTCAATAAGATTAGAGCTTCATGCGTTTCTCTCTTACTCTTGGCAGATGTCATTTAACGTTATCTTCTGTTTCATTTATCAGTCGTGCAACGCACGAGCGTGATTGGCCTAAGCATACATGTTCTTAGCTATACGCAGGTCTAGACTCTGGAGGAGAGTGTGGTGTGTCCTGCAGAGACCGATCGTTCTACTATTACTTTCCCGCTGAGAACGGAGCCTAAATTCTGGATTAGCTACTGCGATTACGAATGTCCGCTTCTGTGTAGCAGACAGTGAACATGACTGGAGAGAAGGCACAGAGCAATACAAATTCATAGATAATGCATGTTGCTGCACTGATTGACAGAAAGACTCAGCCTTGGCTCATCTTTATTGCTCACGTGTCGCTCGTGTGTATTCTCTCAATGATTGCTATGGCAAGTAAGGAAACTTTGAAGAGCCTATGGAAGATGAAAGCCTTCGAGAACGTGTGTGCCAACATAGCACAACGCGCAGTAGACATTGCTTTCTACGGACATGTCCGAAACAACTAGTGACAACGACGAACGTGTCCCATTCACCTAGCGTTTTCTGACTCGCTAATCCGAGATCCATTATTAATACTCTTATGCATTTACCACTTGTCTCTGATTTTTGCTCTTGTGTTCTGTTATTCGTAGAGTCAATGTGGTGAACGATGAAAAGCGGATCTACTACTGCAGGGACATTCCTAAGAAACCTATTCCACGTTGTTGTTGTGCGTGCAGAAGTCACTTGTCTCCCTTTAGCTCACTCGGCTCCTAAGTGTGAGTTTGTCCGAGATTATGACTATGGTTTGTGAAGTTTGACTGCTTCAATCACTCAAGCCTTCTCTCTTTGAGTACAAAAAGAGCAAGCAACGGCCAAGTGCATGACCTCCTTCAACCTCTCGAGAAGAGTACAGTAGATGTTCTGGCTTTGCACTCACGATAGCTGCGACGCCCACCACAGTGCAGCTTCATGAATGATTCTTCTCTCTTTTTTAGTTAGTAGGATTGGCTTTTTTGTTTTCATTATTCTAGACAGGTTTACACAGATTATCTAGGACCTTTTATTTCTTAATTGCAGAGATTGCTAGACATCCAATACTAATTGTTTTCATCACATTTCATGAACACATTATCGGTGACCATATTTCTATTCATAAAGCAACTTAAAGTACGTTGGCAATATTGTGAAGATGTGACTCCAACTTGAAGAAGAAGCATTTGGGAACTAAGCTATACAATTATGGATTCAAGTGTTTTGGGACACCTTAGAAGGAGTCTAGAGGTTCAATCTTCAGCGAACAAAGACAAACATGCTGATATGAGTAGGTGTCTTCATTGGATGGGTTTACTAGGTGTTATGCGAGACTCGCATTCATTGTTTCTCTTAAGAGCTGGTAAGGCGTGTTGTTCACCAGTACATCTAAAAGAGAGGTAGATGCAGCTAGAGAGGTCGATACTTGTATGGGTTAGATATTGAGCCAGACCGTAGTTGTTGTACGTGAGACTAATCGCAGGGCCGGACTTAAAACATTACGGAGCCCTTGGGTGACAAATTTTAGGCGCCTTATAAACTAGTCAATTTATTTCTTTTTGTTGTTTTCTGAGTTTTTTTTAACTCACATCAGATAGATAATTATATTTGGATTTTAGCTAAACATTATGTTTATAATATTGTCTAAATCTAAACAAAACATGCAATGAAAAGATTCAAAGATCATAATTTAACTTGATTTGGAACGGTGTCAGAGCAGTTACACTGGCCACCCTCTCTCATAAGCTGGCCCTAAGAGCATGGATAAAAATTTATTAGAGGTGGTTTTCAATATCAACAATCCATTGTAAAGTAACCATTGGTCTCCACTAGATGAAGAGTTGCTTTGTTGGTTTAGACCGTGGATCGATTTCTTTCAATGCAAAATTACTAATTTCTCATATAGTTAAACGACAAAGATCTCTTACTTTCCTAGGAACAACCGGGTTTGATTGACACTGGTGGTCAGATCTCTAGAGGACTAGCGGTTAGTCACGACCGTCGGATACTCACATAACAAAAAAAAAGTAAAAGAAAAAAAATCCAACCTCGAGATGGAAAGATCCTAACCGGATTGTAATTTTTTTTAATGCCATAATCGTATGATCTTTGTTTTGTAGCTTAACCGAATTACAACCGGTTTAGTTGGTTTAGTAGACTAGAAAGACCGATCTACCTTGAACCGGACAATCTTCAAACTCTCAATACTCACAACTCTCCTCCATCTCGCAGGGATCCCACTCATCTTCCCCGGGAAGAGGAAGCAGCGAGTCGAAAATGTCAGATCTGGTAGCAACATTGCCGTCTCCGTCCATCAGCGCCGAGATCCGCCTCCGACTTCTTCTCCGATCCTTACGACTCGCATCCGCTATGGTTCAAGCCTTCCCTCTTCCTTCCCCTGTCTTCCGACTCCGAGCTCTACATCTCAGAGCTCCGTACATTCGTTCCCTTCGACTCTCGATCCGAGCTCCGATCACACCTTGCTTCCTCAACCGCGAGCTCGTTGATCTCATCAATCGAGACTATGCTGATTTCGTGAGCTTGAGCACTAAGCTCGTCGATATCGACGAGGCTGTAGTCCGCATGCGCGCTCCGCTCCTTGGTCTACGTGAGAAGATCACTGCGTTTCGTGGATCCGTGGAGGCCGCGCTTTTCGCGCTAAGGAGTGGATTGCAGCAACGTTCCGATGCTGCTGCTGCCAGGGAGGTTCTGGAGTTATTGCTCGATACTTTTCATGTTGTATCCAAGGTACACTGATGGATCTCGTTTTTGCTTTTGCTCGTCATTGGTTCCATATTCTAGCGATTAAGTTGTTTGGAAATGTTTACTTTGCTGGTTATAGATCTGGATCACGGGACGTGTGCAACCTTGTTGATGTTTCTCTATTGCTTTTTTTTTTTTATTTATTGGTTGTTAGATAATATGAATGCTTGACGTAAATAATGTATATTCATTTGAGAATGTAGGTTGAAAAGCTTATAAAAGTTTTACCAAGTGCTCCTTCTGATTTGCAAAAAGAGGATGGTGTTTCCCTTAGGAGCTCTATGAATGTTGAAAATTCCACGCAGCAGGATGGCACAACCATGAGAGAAACCCAGAGCATGCTTTTGGAAAGAATAGCCAGTGAAATGAATCGACTCAAGTTCTATATGGCTCATGCACAGGTCTCCATCATATATTTTGCTTCTTCTTTCTTATTTTCCTAAGTCGCCAATTCCTTGTCCAGTGTTCATCACAGTATATAGATTACATTGTGAATGAGCCTCTGTTCCTTTTACTGTCCGACGTGTGAACATATTGACAAGTTTTC
This sequence comes from Moricandia arvensis, assembly GCA_905132765.1. Taxonomy (NCBI): domain Eukaryota; kingdom Viridiplantae; phylum Streptophyta; class Magnoliopsida; order Brassicales; family Brassicaceae; genus Moricandia; species Moricandia arvensis. The sequence continues at coordinate 52,073 of CAJHQP010001828.1, forward strand.
CAAGGAATATTTTGAGACAATTTGATTGTTGGAAAGTTTGCTTTTCATCTTAACTGTTCTTGGCTGTCATAGTTATTATGAGAATAGCAAGAAATTGGGTCTCTTATTATAGGATAATCATGAGACAGGTTTGAGTATACTGCATTTAAGAGTAGCATCCTGGGGATTTAAACTAGTTACTGCATGTGGGGCTTGAGAAATGGCTTGGCTGCTAGGAGAATTCATTGGCTTTGATAAGACTGCTGACAAGAGAACAATTAAAGAAATAGATTAGATGAGATGCTACCTGGTAGAATATTGTGAACTCTCTGGTATCTCAAAAACTCCACAATATTTGTTAGCTTCAGAAGATGATAGGAAGTCTTGCGGCTGATGCTCACTACCTTTTATGTTATGCCAGTACAGAACCTGCCTTTCGTTGAGAATATGGAGAAGAGGATTCAAAGCGCTAATGTGTTATAGATGCTAGCCTAGGTCATTCATTCATTGATGGGCTAACAACAGTGACACAAGCGTTCTTTACAACTGCCTGCGTGCATATGCTGCCATTGATAACACCAAGAGCGCAGAAGAAATTTTTCGTACAACGATTGTTGCTCCATTTATACATAAAAATTATTGCACTTGAAACATCAACGGATTCTTCTGGATCATCAGGAGATGAACTTGAAAATGATTACAAGCAGATCAAGCATTTTATTGCGAAGGACTGCAAACTGCTGCTAGAAATATCTTCAACCGGTAATTCCCTCAGTTCTCTGTGTTCATATTTATTGTCTTATTAAAAGTTATATGTTAAAGAATTGTATTCATAAACATCTAAGAAGAACTTTATGCAACTAACACAGTACCTAGATTTCATGACTTATTATGTAATAGCAATCTTGTTCGTTAATAACAGTTGGAACTTTTTCCTTCTTAGTGCTATCATTTAATATTTCACTCATTGTACTCTTTGCTTGGTATGTTGTTGCTAAAACAGACAATCGGGTTTGCACGTCTTTGACTTCTTGGCAAATTCAATTCTAAAGGAAATTCTTTCGGCAATCCAGAAGGTCAAACCAGGAGCGTTTTCTCCCGGAAGGCCTACTGAGTTCTTGAAGAATTACAAAGCAAGCTTGGATTCTTGGCATATCTTGAAGGTAGGATAGCTGATCTATATATTTCTCTGAGCTTAACTCCTGTCTTTATCAGATGGGCACTATTTGGATATTTTAGTCGAGTCATACCTTATACTTTTTGTGAAGGTTATTGTCCGTCCAGGTCTGCTGTCACTAAGTTTCGAACTGAAGCAGTATATATCGAATTCATTAAGCAATGGAATGTGGGAGTATACTTTTCACTGAGGTATTTGAGACATCATAAATGGAAGCTGACATACTGTTAGTTTAATCGTTTTTCAGCTTCTCTAAATCTAAAATGCATAATTTCAGGTTTCAGGAGATTGCTGGAGCCTTGGATTCTGCTCTTACTTCTCCTTCTCTGGTCTTCATTCAGGATTCTGATTTAGATAAACGGAGTTCTCCAACTTAATGCTCAGACAGAGCGCTACTCTTTTGGAGAGCTTGCGTTCATGCTGGAAAGAAGACGTCCTCGTTTTCTTCTTTTTATCTTTATTTTTTTTTTTTTTTCTCTCTTTTTTTTTTCATGTTTGTCTTTCTAGTTTTATCTGATTTTGGTGTAGTGCGCCCCTGCAATTTAGTAATCTCATCTTATTAATGATTTTTTTGACAGGTTATTCTCTGGATTCTGAATGGTTGTATTAACGTTGGATCCACTCTTTATTTGTTCTTTTTTTTTTTTTTTTGTTTAGTTTTTTGTTTTCTTCTGTGTTTATATCTATTTTTAACGTGATTTTTTTGTGCTCTTTTTTGTTTTTTTTATTTGTTTCACTTCATTATTTTTTCTGCAATAACGCTATTGTTTTTTTAATGTGTTTAGCATTCAGTTTCTGTTCTCATCAACTTGATTTAGCGGTTATATCGCTTTTTTTTTTTACTTAATTTATCTTTTTCTTTTTTTCTATCTAAGAGCTCTTGACACTTTATGTCTGACGTCAATACTCGTGGATCTTCCTGGCCTTATACAAACCTCAGTCTTTCCTGACCTTGCAGCTTCTTTCGAGGTTTGGTGAAGTTAGCCTATAAATTATCCACACTTAGTTTTTGTTTCAGTTCTCATTGTGACAATGTGTTAAATAACATGTAGATATTGCATTTGGGTGTCATCTTCGCTGCATACGAGAGGGGTAATCCCAGCCCGAGTCCTGGATGTGATTGGGCAGTTTCAGCCACTATAGAAGATTTTGTATATGTAAGTCACTTTATCTGGATTGTTTTGCAGCTCCACTTATTTTCAGAGGTCTGCAGTTACGTGTTTATTGAATCAGCTGCAGCTATGTTATGTTGGACAGCTTAAAAACTGCATCCTCTTTCTATGGACTTAATTTAGAATTAAAATGATAAAAACTGCTGTGGAAAACAGGTGAACTTCGAAATATGTGCTGTTCAAATAAATACTTGAAAGCTGGTAATAGAAGACCATATGGTTGATCGCTTGATTTTATTGGAATATTTACAGTTTTACAAATCCTTGCAGGTTATACATGATGTAAACTATCTAGTCTCTGAAATTTGTGGCGATTACCTTGGACATATATCACACCATTTATCTTCATGCTCCACTGAAGTTCGTGATGTAGTGAGGACGAGCATGTTACATGGTGGAGATAAGTTAAAGGAGGTCCTACCTTTACTTACCAACGCAATTATTGAAATCCTTGTTGATAAATCTGTTGAGGTAAAGCCCTGAAGAAACATTAGGTCCATTGTCTTGATTTGTTTGATGGCCTTAGTGATCACCTACAAGAACAGTGTTGATTATGATTTGATTTATAGGTGAGTAGGTTCCTGTTATTCTCCAAGTATCATACATGGTAAATGCTTGCATCTCTTTTATAGGACCTAAGGCAGGTCAGAGGAATAACAACAACATATAGGATGACTAATAAACCACCGCCGGTTAGGCACTCACCATATGTTGTTGGCATACTGCGTCATGTAAAGGTATTGATTCAGCTTTGTGGTTGTGGTTTTAAGAACGTTTGTAGTTACTTGATTGATGGATTCTGAAGAGTTGGTTATTGCACCTTCTCTATTAACAGGCCTTTTTGGAGGGAGATAAGGCTACACGTTACTTGACGCAGGAAACAAGGGAGGAGATACTGCTTCGCACTGTCACTGATATTACCAGGCGGTACTACGAATCAGCTGATGAAGTTGTTAGCTTAGTAAGTAGTTTGTTTTAAAAGGTTTATAAGTTTATTAAATAGTACAAATGACGAGTGAGCTTTTTAGACTTAGATCTATCAGAAAATCAAGAGTAGAGATACTGATTTGTAGTGAATATATTACAGGCAAGAAGAACAGAGTCATCGCTACAGCAATTCCGTAGGAAGGCACAGAAAAGAGCAGGTGCAGCATCAGGTGCCTCTGATGACAATGTATCTGAAACAGACAAGATGTGTATGCAGTTATTCCTTGATACTCAGGTAAACACTTCTCACTCTTCTTTGTGTCGAATAAAATATATATATATATATCTAAATTAGTAGATTTAGAAAGAAGTTTAACATCATCGGTTTAATATATCTTTCTTAATTAGGAATATGGCCGAAACATCGCTGCTTTGGGATTAAAACCGGCAGATATTCCGGTTTATTGTTCTCTCTGGCAATGCGTTGCACCTGCGGATAGACAAAACACAATCAGTGTTTGAGGACTCGCAAGCTGCAATTTTCATACAACTCTGCGGTATCATATATCTTATAATAATACTAGGAAGCTTTTGTTCATTATTTCTATTTCCTTTGCGTTTGTTTTGCATACCAGTGAAGAGAAGAACAAGGGAGTTCTGTTGCATTATGATTGAGATATCTATGGATTAGTGTAAGCTTTTGGCCAGTCATTCTTATTTTCATCTTCAGTAAATAAACTCTTACTAAAATGAAGAGGTGGTAAGCAACTAGTAATCTAGTTATTTTACCACACAAAAATGAAAATCAAAAGTAAAGTGCACGGTTCGTTTTTCCTCCAGCATTTTGTTTTTGGGGTTCTCATTTATGGTTCATTCGAATATTATATTTGAAAAGATGAAAAACGTAAGTCGTAAGGGATATAAAAAGATTAGAAAATTAAACTGTGAAATGAAAGAAGAGTTATGATATTGCGGAAGATAGTCAAAACCCTAAAGGACGTGGTCCCTGTTGACATATCTTACACAGGCGCAGACATCTTTCTAACAAGTTACAAGAGCCTCTCTCCCAATCCCATTGTCGAGCAACAGACAATAACCAAATAAGCCAGAGCTAATCTTCTTACATGGCTGAAATCTCGGCGACTTCGTTTCCTTCTTCTTCGTCATCTGCTCTCGCGCTTCGCAGCTCACCCAATGGTTCTCTCTCTGTCCCTCCATTTTCCTTTCTCGCGCTTTCGTCATCTTCTAGTTCAAAATTGATCTCTGGTATTTTCCAACAGTATAATCGAAATGTAATTGATATGTATCTAAATATGCTTCCGCAGCTAGCTTAAGATGTCAGAATGTAGTTTGTCCAAGAACCACTTCCTCCTTTCAAGAGGTATATATATATATAATCCAATTAGAATCAATGCTAATCAATGGGCCGATCTCGTATCTAAAATCATGCGCGACCTTGCTTGTCTGAAATGCAGTTATCTGTGAGACGAAGCCAGCTTGTTGGCAATGCTCTTGCTACTGGTCATGTTCCCTCAACCCGCAGCTGCAAGAACCAAGGTGATGTTAGCGTTAAACTGAATCTGCCCCCATTTCCTTAAAGTCACATTCTTTATCTCCTCCCATGAATCATCTTGTGTGCTATTTCCGTTATTACGTTTTAAATACTTTTGGGGTCTTGAATATTACACAGCTATTCGAGCTGTTCTGTCCAGTGATGAAAAAACTGTCGTGGCTGCTGATTCAAAGGGTGCTGGCCTTCGTGGCAAATTGAAAAAGGTCGTTCTAGCTTACAGTGGAGGCTTAGACACCTCTGTCATCGTGCCATGGCTTAAGTATGTTGTTTCCCTTTTCTCTCGAGTTCATTTCTGACCTCTAGCAGGAATAACTTAATCCTCTGGTTTTGTAGCAATCAGTTTAGATAGCTTGTTGTTTCTTTTATTCACTACTCTTTACATGAATCTATATGTTCCGCAGGGAAACTATGGCTGTGAAGTTGTGTGTTTCACCGCAGATGTTGGTCAGGTACACTAGCACCTAGAACCAAACTGTTGTTGATTTTAGTTGAGAAATGAAGTTTTGTGCTGTGTAGCATTTGACTTACTGTCTTCTCGATCTCTAATGCTTTGATATATGAAGGGCATCAAAGAGTTGGATGGTTTGGAACAAAAGGCGAAGGCTAGTGGTGCTTCTCAGTTGGTCGTTAAGGATCTCACCGAGGAGTTTGTGAAAGATTACATATTCCCATGCCTCAGAGCTGGTGCCATCTATGAACGAAAATACTTGCTTGGTACCTCCATGGCTCGACCTGTCATTGCTAAGGTAACCTTTCTAGAGTTTTTTATATGATTATGTTGTGTAACATGTGAATAAGTCTTTTGGAATCTTCTTATTATCTCTAATACAACTTCTGGATAATTAGGCCATGGTTGATGTAGCAGCAGAGGTGGGAGCTGATGCTGTTGCACATGGGTGTACTGGCAAAGGAAATGACCAGGCAAGTACTTGGAATGTCTTGCTATTGCTAAAGTGTCAAATCGAAAGAAACACACTTATCTTACACTATATTTTGACTGATCGATTGACCAGGTTCGGTTTGAGCTCACCTTCTTTTCGTTAAACCCTGAACTTAAAGTTGTGGCACCATGGAGAGAATGGGAAATCCAAGGCAGAGAAGATGCTATTGAGTATGCGAAGAAGCATAACGTTCCTGTACCCGTGACAAAGAAATCTATTTACAGCCGAGACAGGAACCTCTGGCACCTTAGTCATGAGGTAAAATTAAAGTCAACGGTTGAGATGCATTCCTTTCTTGGATACAAATAATCCATTTTATTACATGCTTCAGCTCCTAACATTCTGTTCTCCTGATCTCTAAAACCGAACATCTTCGTTTTTGAAAGGGTGATATATTGGAAGATCCTGCAAACGAGCCCAAGAAAGATATGTACATGATGAGTGTAGATCCCGAAGATGCTCCTGATCAGCCTGAGTAAGTTGCTTTTCTCTAAACCTTTGTTTGGTATGTTGACGTGTGAGTCTAATGCAAGAGCATTGTAGTTTGTTAACAAGCTCAGCGACTGTTGTTGTACTTTAACAGATACATCGAGATCGGAATAGAATCTGGACTTCCAGTGGCACTCAACGGGAAGGCTCTCTCTCCAGCCACCCTTCTCTCTGAGCTAAACACAATAGGAGGAAAACACGGCATTGGCCGAATCGACATGGTGGAGAATCGTCTGGTTGGGATGAAATCACGTGGTGTCTACGAAACCCCCGGAGGCACCATCCTCTTTGCAGCTGTACAGGAGCTAGAATCCCTCACTCTAGACAGAGAGAGCATTCAGGTGAAAGACTCATTAGCTCTCAAGTACGCAGAGATGGTCTACGCAGGAAGATGGTTTGATCCCCTTAAGGAGTCCATGGACGCTTTCATGGAGAAGTTAACTGAGAAAACCACGGGATCAGTTACACTGAAGCTGTACAAAGGATCTGTGTCGGTGACAGGGCGTAAGAGTCCGAACAGTCTGTACAGACAGGACATATCTTCGTTTGAAGGGAGTGAGATCTACAACCAAGCGGATGCTGCTGGGTTTATTCGTCTCTATGGACTTCCTATGAGAGTTAGAGCGATGCTTGAGAAAGGTATCTAGAAAGAAGGGTTTCACCGTACTGTCTAAGTTGGAGTTGAGTTTATTTGCATGACATTAGAATATCCCTTCTTGTGTTCAAGATTGTGTTATCTTTCTTAACTTTGTTCTTGTGTTGGAGAAACTTGATCAATTAAATAATGTGTTGCTGTGAATGATGTAACTTACAGTTGCATTAATATTTAATCACAGTTTTTCACTAATTTAAATAAATTCGTCTTAAAAAGAGGTTTGGATATGTTGCATTTTATATACTTCTTTATATTGTCATTTTTGATAATTTTAAGCGAAAAAAATTGTAACGTATTTGTATATCTGTATTGGATATATAATTAATTAAATAAATATTATTTAAAGAAAAAAATTAATTATTCAAATAGCAACAATATATGTAAAAATTACATTAAAAATGTAAAATGACAAACCAAAAAATGATCCTAAAATGACATTTTCCGCAAAATAGAGGGAGTATAACTTATAAAAAAATCTGTTACAGAATAAATAAATATGATTTTGAATTCATTTTAACGATTTTGGTATTAAAATAATAAAATTTTAACTATTTCTCGATGTAAAGCAAAATTTAGGTTAATGTTAGTTTGATTAAAAAAAAGGTTAATGTTAACTAAAGACACCGTCTTACAAAGAGGGTTCGCTCTTCCTCCTTACTCAAGAAAACACAATATTCACTTATTCGTCTCTCTTTTCTCAGATCCATCGCTCAAGGTTTTTCCTGATTCAAGTGTGTAGCAGTCAGCAGCCATGGACGGTGGAGCAGAAGGAACTCAGCAGCCACACCTTATTCTAGCTCACAAGCTCTTCCTCCTCACTCATCCCGATGTGCAGGACATCGAGAAAGTCCAGCTCAAGTCTGACGTCTTGGATTCCATCAAATCCGATGGTAAAGTAGCTTCCTTTTTTCTCTAATCAATGAGATTGAGTCGAGAAGCTTTGAAATTTTTCATGGGTTTTCTGTTCCTGATGTTGGGTTTGTGTTGTTTTTAGGGATGGCTCCTTTGTACGAAACCCTAACTGCGTCTTCTGTACTGGAGTTGGATCAGAGCTTGTTAGATTCTATGCGTGCTAACAACGAAGAAGAGCTTAAAAAGCTCGACGAGAAGTAAGTTTCCTCTTTGTTAATATATGTTGCTTTAGACTGATGTAAGAGAGCTGTAGCCTTATGATTAATTGGTCTTGAATTGGATGTTACTTGTATGAAAGTTTCAGAAAACGAGGCAGATTGGTTGGAGTTAGGTCTTGAATTGGATGTTATTGTGTAGCTGATGTAATGATTTAAGAGACTAAGGTTAAGATTCGTAGCATGATGTCTTGGTTTTTGGATTGGAGATAACCGTTATCTATTTTTGTGCTCTATATGAGGCTTATCATATCCTTGTTTTTTTTGGGTATAAAACCATCTCTGCCTTTGTTATGGTGTTAAAAATCCATCATATTTTACGTTTTTGTGGTGTTGATGTTCTCTTACTTATTCCTTCTGTTGTCTATTGTGTAGAATTGCAGATGCAGAAGAAAATTTGGGTGAAAGTGAAGTCCGTGAAGCTCATCTTGCCAAGGCTCTGTATTTCGTTAGGATTAGTGATAAGGTACGTGGGCATATCAAAGTTACTCATTATGTACTTTATTAAACTTCCTTGGCAACTAAATCTTTGTTTTGCGAATTTTAGGAGAAAGCTCTTGAGCAACTGAAACTCACTGAAGGAAAAACCGTTGCTGTTGGACAAAAAATGGACCTTGTGTTCTACACGTTGCAGCTTGCCTTTTTCTACATGGATTTCGACCTGGTATCGAAAAGCATTGACAAAGCAAAAAAGTAAGTGTCGATTAGGCTCTTTGGCTGCTTTATTTTCTTAACTATCCTTCGTGGATAGTGCAACTGAAATCTTGGTCTAAAAGTTTCTGTTTTCCATGCCAGGTTGTTTGAAGAGGGTGGTGACTGGGAGAGGAAGAACAGACTAAAGGTCTATGAAGGCTTGTACTGCATGTCCACCCGAAATTTTAAGAAGGCTGCCAGCTTATTTCTGGATTCTATTTCAACCTTCACGACTTATGAGATCTTTCCCTACGAGACCTTCATTTTCTACACCGTGCTTACCAGCATCATAACTCTGGATAGAGTTTCTCTTAAGCAAAAGGTATTTTGTCGATGTCTCAGTGAGTGGAGGATAACATTCAGTTTGTTGAGTTAGTACTAGAGTCATGTGAATCTGTTTGTTTATGTTATAGTTCTTCTGTGAGGATGTGAATCTTTTTGAATAAAATGCTAAAGTGTTACAAATTTGACAGGTTGTTGACGCACCTGAGATCTTAACCGTGCTTGGGAAGATACCATTCCTTTCTGAGTTCCTGAACTCCCTGTATGAATGCCAGTACAAGGCGTTTTTCTCAGCATTTGGTGAGTTCAATACCATGGCCTGATTAGCTTACTGAACTGTCTTTTTTGTGTATGCGTTTTGTTTGCTATGTCTCTTTGTTAATAATAACTTCATTGTTGGTGTACTTTCACAGCTGGAATGGCAGAGCAAATAAAGTTTGACCGGTACTTGTACCCACATTTCCGGTTCTACATGAGGGAAGTGAGAACGGTGGTGTACTCTCAGTTCTTGGAATCTTACAAGAGCGTTACGGTCGATGCGATGGCAAAGGCCTTTGGTGTTTCGGTGGATTTCATTGATCAGTAAGCACACCAACAAACGCTCAACTACATTCTTCAGTATCTTTTAGTTTAGCAGCTCTCTTTAGAAGCAGTAACAATACATATGATCATACAAAGTTAGAACCTGACTTGCATGCTTACTTCTTTTTTTTGTTACAGGGAGCTGTCACGCTTCATAGCAGCTGGGAAGCTTCACTGCAAGATAGACAAGGTTGCAGGTGTTTTGGAGACTAACCGTCCCGATGCAAAGAATGCACTTTACCAGGCAACAATCAAGCAAGGGGACTTCTTGCTAAACCGGATCCAAAAGCTGTCTCGAGTCATCGATCTGTGAGCATGTCTCACGTGTTTCTGTTTAGCACTTCCTTCAAAATTGCAACTTGGAATCTCAAAACAGTAGAACCTTAAGGTGTGAGAAACGGTATTGGGAGATCAATACCCGTTTGTTCTCTTGTTTCTTTTGACTCTTGGTTTTCTCGTCTCTTTTGAATCAACAGTTGATTTGTTGAATTTCCCAAGAACAAAGAAAAAGTTTGATATTTTGTTTTTGCTTTTGCATTAAGTAAATTAGCTGGCCACAAATATGCAACATGGTGGTACCAATACTTAGAATTAACAAAATGCAATTAGCCAAGTATATTCATTTCTTGAGGCTGATCAAATCATTAGATGAAAAACAGCGCTTGTAGTTGAGCAAGGGAACTTTGCTTTGCCAGAGAGCAAGATCTCACTCTCTTAAAAACTTGATCACAATCTTTACGGATCAAGTTTTCATCTTTTAGATGTTTCTTCACTTTGATCGCATCACCAAAAATGTTAAAAGTACACGAATCTGATTCATATTCGAGAACTGGTATTCTCAAGAGTGGAAGCGTACTGCAGAAGTGGCTTTACTGGCATCTGGAAGACTCTCAGCAGGTTAAGACAATGGCTTTACTGGCATCTAGAAGTCTCTCAATAGGTTAAGATAACGAAAGAGTTATTTAAAAGTGTTACTTTAGTTTTACGCCAACCTTGAGCATAGTTTCCTTTTCCATTTTGAGATCTGAGCTTGACTACCATTACAAGAAAATTTATCCTTTGAGAGATCTTCTGGTCTATAGACTATAACATATCGATTTATGGTATATGATGAAAATTTTAATAGAATTAATTTGGTTATTTATGTCACACATTCGTTTTGAATTGTAGAGTTAAATGTGTTTATGATAAAATAGTAAAATAATGAATGATCTATCGGAAAATGATTCGCAATACCGTATAAATAAAATCAAAATACGGATGGTGATTGAAAGACCAGTAAACATGATATTCAAGTCTTCTGAAATTAATGCACCGCCGTCAGACGAGAGTTCACATACTGAAAAAGTGGATGGATGTGGAAAATCCGTTAACCGTGGACAGGACGTTACATAAACTTTCATAGTGTTGACCTTGAATATAAACACCTTTTCCACCCTAATCCAAATCACATCTTTCAATTTCTTTCCTCTTCCCCTTATCTTCACACCTAAAATGAGGTTTGATGTTGATAGTTCCACTTTATGTCGCTAACTCGTTATGCTTCACTATAGTGGGCCAATACATTCTTCAAATATTCCACTTGCACTTAATAAAATGGTAGGTCAACACTATCATTAATCGTGAAAACAAATATACACTTTATTAATGTCGCGAGCAATAGTAACAATTCTTGTAGTAAATGGTAAAAAAAACGTATGGTAAAACAAAATGAAAAATACACCCAGAAAAGGAAAATAAACAGCTTTAACAACGAATCTATAGTATCAAAATGAATCAAAATTACAAATTATTTAAATTTAATCTTTATTCTTTCTAAAAACAACCTCCGTGTCAAGCCCAAACCCATCGATCTTCCTCACCTCCACCACCTTCGATCTCTTGAACAGCTTCACCAACGGCTTCACACTATACAGATCATTCGCCGAGTACTTATCCGTCTTCCCATGAAGCGACACGTGTATCACACAAACACCTCCAGGCTTCAACGTCCGTTCGATCTCCCCAACGAACTTCTCCGGGTAAAGCGCGTGATCGAACACGTTCGAGAACTCGAAATCGAACGTCTCCGCGTCGAACGGCTGCGCGTGGAAGTCACCTCTCACCACGAGAGGCGGACGCGGCACCAGATCTAGCCCGATGGAGTCCTCAACGCCGATCAGCCTCAGCGCCGCGACCTCCTGACCTACTCGAGCTCCGATCGAGAGGGATTTCGATCCGTTTGAGAGGAGACCGACGTCGCTGAGGCGTTTGAAGAAGGTGGAGAAGACTCGCACCTTCCTGTCCCAGTCGCGCGTCGTCCACACCTTGCGTAGCTTCGGGTTCTGAGTTTTGTTGAGCTGGTGATTGATGTACGCCTCGTAGGAGGTGTATCCATGACGGATCCGTATCCCTTCGTCGGCGACGGTGACGGAAGTGGAGAGAGGACGGCGGAGGGAAGTTAAGGGGAAGGCGAAGAAGAAGACGAGGAGGAGAGAGAGTGAGAAGAAGAGAGAAAGAGCGAAGGGTAGTTTCGGTATTACAAATTTCATTTTCAGATTTATTTCTTTCCTTCTTTGGCTAGTTGTTAGCATATATTGATGTTCACTTCAATTAATTAAAAGGATTATTTAAAAACAAGATCCAATATTTCCGCTTTTCTAACAAATAAGCCCCAAAGTTCTTTATTTTGAAAAACTGGTCCCTGAGGAAACAAACGTTTTTAACATCCTTGAAAAGATAAAGCTCCCTTGTAGAAATTCTCAAAGCATAAAAGTGCAAAGAAACAACAACAGGGATATGCTCAAGAGAGAAAGAAACTTGTTCACATTGGTTTAACCTAGCTTAGAGTCTTCGGTAAGTGAAGTTACAAACGAGGAAGAGACCCAACCATTCTTCTTTGCATGCTCCACATAGTCACTGAACTTCTCCTTAGCATTTGGGATGTCTAAAGCAAGATCTTCAAGCCCGTCTTTGACTCTAGTGAACCCTTTGGTCATCTGGTTTATGGTTATCAGTCCTTCACCGAAACTCTCCTGGAGAAGCTCCAGCACAATCTTGTCCTTCTTCTTCTCCATGGCCATGACCAGCGCCTTCTTCACCACCTCGTGGTTGAAGAAAGGCATGCCTAGCTCACGGATGCATTTGCATGCTTCTGATACCAGCCCTGAGCTTTCATATTCCTCCAGGAGGTTCAAGATCTTGTCCTTTGCGTCTTCTACTGCCCATCCGGTTCCACCTCCCCAGCAACGTAGAAGCCTCTCTCCTGCATGGCGTGCAAAGATAAGTGACCGAGCCATCTTCACGGTTTCAGTCCCGCTTGAGTTTGGTCGTAGTCTGCTAGAGATCTCCTCGAGGCTAAAAGGAGCTAACACATCGTCAATCACAGCTCTGGCTAGGAACAGAGCAAGTTCGTTGGAAGCATCAAGGATGTCAAGAGCTGTATCTTCTGCAGACTCCAGGAGCATGACGAAACCATCTGCAACATCTTCTGTGGAGAACATCTCGATGTGAAGAGAGGAGAGGAGAACAGATGCCATCTCTTTCTCGCGATTCTTCCTGTCCAGAGCAAGTGTTACCAGCTTCTTTAGAAATATTGGGTTGTATTGAGGTGCTCCCAAGTCCTCAAGACTGCGTATGAGCTCAGGTATGTCATCCGAATTGAAATACTCATGAATGATGGTCACAACTTCTTCCTTGAACCGCTTGAGTTTCTCATCCTCCGTCTGCTGTCGTCCACTTTCACCAGAGGGATCACTAAATGAAGCATCAAGCCAACCGCCTGAGATAGCCTTTGGCACAATCAAATCAAATTTGGATTTAGCTGAAGGAATGTCAAGAGCAAGATCATCGAGGCTCTCCCTTAACCTGGAGAACCCCTTCACCATTTGACTAGAGCTTATCAGGTTTTCTGAAGCTGCTTCCTTCAGCAGATTCAATACCAGTGGTTCTGATGTGTCACTCTCCATGCTTGTGACTAAAGCCCTCTTCACAACCTCGTGATGGAAGAAAGACACGCCCAGTTCCCTGATGCAGCGACATGCCTCATAAGCGTCTCCGGTCTCCATATATTCCTTCAGAATGTCAGCAATCTTCTTCTTGACTTCCTCAACAGAGGTTCGAGTCATTCCACCCCATCTTCTCTCAACTAGTTCGGCGTGGTGTGCAGCTGATAGATAGCTTTTCTCTGCAGTTTGGACAACCTGGTACCCTTTGGAAGATACTGGAAGTGCCTTGCTTGCCCTAGGAAGAAAAGCTGGAGGAAGTATGTCATCAACAACAGCACGTGCAAGGAACAAAGCAAGAACATTGACAGCATCAGGTATATCAACCACAAAGTCATCAGCTGACTCGAGCAGCAGGACAAATCCGTCTCTTATATGGTTCGGGTTGATGACATCAGTATACAAAGAGGAAAGCAACACGGAGGCCATTTCCTTCTCTTTGTCATGTCTGTCCATGGATACAGAAACAAGCCGCTTGATGAAGTAAGGATGATATTCATTTGAACCAAGTTCAATAAGATCAGCTGCTGCAACATCAACATCCCCAGTGCTAAAGTATTCATCAATGATGGAAGCCACAGCTTTCTTGTAATCATCTAACGGGTCTGAAACAGTTGCACCAACAAGCTCGAACGGTTCCTAACATATAAACAACAAACACAAAGATGACAACCTTTATCTTGTAAGAAAAGAGAGGTATAGAAACTACCTCTCCACTGTCATAGTTTGGATCATTCCGGTCAATTTGATAGTCTGCATCCATGTCAATAAGCTTTCCCCAGTTTCCTTTCCCACCACACCCATCTGAAACAATAATAAGTCCTATCAGAACAAAGGAAGTTGAACTAAATGGCTAATATATTTATGCAATGGCTTAACTAACTCACCCTTCTTTGCACGGACAGACTTGCCGGCATGAGACCTTCTATGTTTCACAGCATTCGAGCCACCATAAGCTTTCCCACCAGCAGTAGCAGAGGGTTTGGACATATGCTCTGAAAGCAAAGACGAGTGAGGCCTCTGCGAGGTTGAAAGATTCACTGCATTCTCGGTAGCAACTTTCATCATCTCTCTCTGCTCATCTGTTAAAAACCCTTCATTTGACGCCATCTTTCACAATACCCTGATACTGAAACATCTTTAAAATCAATACTATATACTATACGATCAGTGAGCTATCTTATCAGCGAAGAGAACAACTTTGAGCTATAGCAAAACCTAAAAGCCAATGCCAACGACGTAAATGGAGATCTAAAGCAAACCCATAACCCCAAAGGATGATACATCATATCAAAAATCCGGGAAAGTTTGAAACTTTAAAGTACTAGTAAATGTGATGTTAACATCTCACCTCGTAGTCGGCCAAGCTCTTTTGAGCCAAAACGATATCAAATATAAACCTCCAACGAAGCGAACCCTCGAGAACTAGGAGGTTCGGAGCTTAGATCTGATAGCAGAACCCGAGTGTCAAGCTGGGTGAAACTTTCCTGGAAAATAGTGGATTTTGAGAGATTGTTTTATGGATTGGGAAAAAGAAAAGCTTTTTACGAATGGAGACGGCTGCTACGGCTACGGTTTCTATCATCAAAGGGTCTCATCACTAAGACTATCGCCACGTGTTTATGGTTTCGACGGTAGCAATTGTTTCTAACATGTGTCGCCTTGCCAAAGGCAGCGGACTAGGGTTTTTATGCGATTAGTAAAAGTTATCATGAAAAACATATACAAATAATAAAGAGTTGTTAACACTAAAAGGCACTTTTCATGTTTTAATATCACAAAAAATCACTTGTTGCTACCGAAACACTTTTTGGGTGAAAAGATTTAATTTACCCCTCAACTGTGTGAAAATTTCGATTAGGCTTTAGTTAGATTGGTTAAAGGATCTAGTTTTTTTTCTTTTTTTGGCATATAATTCTTTTTTATTTCTTTCATTATCTGTATCATTAATTTACTATTTTGATTTCAGAGCTACAAATCCAAAAAAAATCAATAGATCTGATCTGTTTACTTTCTTTCTCGTTTGCCTTGACGAAGCGGAAATACGTCGAAAGTAGCAGATGACGACAAGACGTGACTGGAGTGGTGTTCGAAGGAAGAAGGAGCACTAGAGGCGAAGATGACGACAAAGCTCATGGTAGGAGGATCTGAAGACAATAACGATCATGGATCCAAGAATTCATAATTGGAGAAGGTCCGGTGAACTCATCGGCAGAAGATAAACTAGTAAATGTTTGGTAGATCAAAACTCAAAAAATTTGCTTATTTTAGGATGAAATTGATTAATATATACAATATTTGTAAGTTTTGAAAGTAAAAATGAAAAAATGAAGGTTTCATAGAGAAAGTTAATGACGCTCCAAAGCAGAAAACTCTAAAAGCCCTAAAATGAAGATGATGAATTTATTACAAAATTGCCACTCAATAAAAAATATTAAAATATGTACACATGTTTGAACAATGGAAACATATGTACACATGTACACATATATACACATGTACATATATGTACATGAACACATATTTTCACATGTACACATGTTTCTATATGTACATGATAGAATGGAAGATGTTTACGTGTGTGCATATATAGCACATGTGTGCATGATATTTTGGGATGTTTTTGATTTTTTTTGGAAAGATAATGTAAACAAAGACGAATGACTTTTGTTTGTAAGTGATACTCTTCGTATTGAGAATTGATTTTGATTTGAGTACATATAATGAAACGTGATGGCAATAGAGGTGTACTATGTGGTGGTGTACATAAGGATGTGTGTACGTATGTACGTGTGTACGTTTATATGTGCATGACACATTGTACACAAAATTTATCATCTACATGTACAAAATTTATATGTACACTAGTTAACTTGTGCAATGTTTATCATGTACATTTGATAAATTTGTTACATACATTTGCAAGTATCAATATTTTTATGGTCAAATATCGTCAACATATACACATATATTTTCACAGTCAAATATCGTTAACGTGTATACATATATTTCAGTATCCACTTGTACAACATTTCACGAAAAATGACATGTACACCGGTTCAAGTTATTATATTTGGTGCTTATAATGATTTTTGAGTATAGTTTCTCAAAAAAATGATTTTGAGTCTCTTGTTTTATCATTTAGATCATTTAAGGTTCATTAAGTGTGTATATTATATTTGTTTGTTCATTATGCATATATCATTTGAGGTGTAAAAATAAAATATGTGCTACTTCATTTAGATCATTTTTTTATTTTATTTAGGTGTACATATTGCATTGTTTGTTCAGTATACATATCACATGAGATAAAAAGAAAATATGAAAGTTTGAGGGGAAAATTGAGGAGCAATATGTATCTTTTCAGAGTTTTGGGGTCAAAATCAAAATGATGTAAAAGCTGAGGGACTAGAGGTGCAAAAAAGTCAAACTTATCCAATGTTGATCTTGAGATTTTAATAACAGTTTGAGAACGTGTCAAAGAGAAAAAGTGGTCAAAGCGACGATGAATAACGATGAAGAAGAAGGAGCTGAGACACAACTAGAAGGATTGAGTTGTGGTGTGAATGTGACGGACCAGCTTTAATCACCGCCCGACATCACGAAGAAGATGAAGAAAAGAATAGTTGTAGCTTTATGAAAGCTAACATAATCTGGACCGTCAATTAGCCAAAAAAAAAAGAATATCCAATGGTCAATATAAGAGACAGATATATGTCTTGTCAAACCAAAGACATTGCGCCTGGGCCGTTGAGATGAAAAAAAAAGGCTCGGGTTGATTCCCGCTTTCATTCTGGTTTCATTACCGGACGAGATGGTTAGCAATGAACCAGGTGGTTACGTTTAATGGGAAGCTGTTAGTAGAAAGTGTGTTAGTAGCAACAAGTGCCTTTTTATGTTAATAGAAACTTAAAAGTGTCTCTCAATGTAATATTCTCAATAATAAAATGAGAAATTCTTTCAAATAGCCCTTTTTAATTTTTTTTATCAGTAAAATTTTTTTTTTAAATGACCAAAATAATTTTTTTTTGTATTTCTTTTTTATTTTTAAAATTTAAATTCACCCCAAAACTCTACTAAGTCTAAACTCTAAATTTAGATTAGTTGACCTTAAATGTATAAATATATAGGTTTTTTAGTAAAATCTATTTTGATCATTTTTTTTTTCTTTAAAATTATTTTTGTGACAATTTTTTTTAAGGTTATCCTAATGTATTTCTCAAATATAATATAAAAACAGAATTTTTTTATATCTAAATTTCATAGAAAATATCAAATATAGTTTCAGAGCTTGAGCATATATATGACAAAATCAAAGCTTAAACGAAGACACAAAACCAAATAGTTAGCATATAAGACCCTAGATTAGTTGATGCAGAACACAAACATGATGGCTTGCTGCCATAAGGGAAATATTAATCATATTGTTTTAACTCCCTTACATTATAAGTTACATTATGGACAGTATATGTTAATTTATTATATGGTCTTGAAACAACATTATGCAACTGTACATTTGAGACTAACTTGTCCCCAAAACAGGTCTCAATGGACTTGCTAAACCTAACGGTTCCACAAAATGGGAATGTCATCAAGCTCACTTAACCAGCTGCAGTGCAGGAAAGAACACGGCCAATAAGCCGTGAGCGCTTGTTGTTCTGCGTCTCTTCCTGACCCTATCAAGACATTGATGAACCATTGAATATTTAGACTCTAGTTCAGACCGAACCAAACCAAATCATACCAAGTTCTTAGGACTAGTAAATATGTTTTACCTTGCCTAGGGGAGTCCTCCTCCAACACAACACATCAGCCTCATCTTCTGGCCTGCACAAAGTCAGAGGCTAGCATACATTAGTAAGCTACCCAAATCACACATTGAAATGAACATGTGTATAATCTTTTTACATTTTGTCACCAGGAGGCATGTGTGGAGTACACAGAACAGAATTTGCATCGCCTTGATCACTTGCACTGCTCATTCTTGACGATGCATTAGCTGAAGAACGTACACTTCTAGCCCTCAAGAGATTTCCCTGACTACTTCTCAGAGTATTTGTAACTATGTGCTCCTCGGTTGCGTAACCAAAGTGTGTTCTAGTAGTAGTAAGATAAGACTTGTGTAGCATTCTACGAGAACAACTGAAGAGTCCAAAGAAAAGACTCGCTGCTGCTTTAGCACTCTTTGGTGGAGAACACGCAGACATAACAAGATTCATTCGGATCTCAATGTTGCATCCTAACACGGACTGGAACGAGTCTGCAATCATTTTCCATGATTTCTCGGCTCTTGTTACATGTTTAGGTTTGTAAAACTCCAATTCAGCTATTGCCACACCTGAAACTGAAAAAAAATATGGAGTAACTTATCAAGAAAGCTGCTTTGGAGTCTCTTTGTAAAAGAAAAACAAGTTACCTTTGTCAATAATAAGAGAAGTTAGCTTCCCTCGTTTCGACAAAAATCTCTTTAGTGAATCCGAATAACACAACTCTATGACTGTTTTCCACAGAGTTTCAACTGTTTCTTTACAGTTTTTCTCTTGACACTCTTCAGTTTCTGATTTACCAACATCACCAGGACATTCCGATGATGTGCTGGAGAGGTCTACATATAGTACCACGGTCAGTTATATAGCTAGCAACCAGGAATCACAGAAAGAAACATGAATAATGAGAAAAAGAACATCATATACCTTTGCTTCTTTGGCTTTTTAAACACAGTTCATTTTCACTGTTTGCCAAAGAAGACGAGTCAGTGTTGCTAAGTTGCAGAAGTGCCACAGTGAGCCAAGTTGTCTGGTTTTTAGATGCTCTCAAATGTTTCTCAGCATCAGACAGTATCTTCAATGCATTACTCAGTTTCTGCATTTCCTCTTCAGCTGTATATATGACAATAGGTCAGATTCATTAAAGCTTAACATTAAAATTAATCACACTGAGGTGCTTACAAGTATGCCTTGTAAGAGACCGAAGTCTTGTTGCTGAACTACTTTCTTGACACTTTACAGCAATGATGTCCATAATGACATTAGCTAGCTGTGAAATAAGCTGCATTGGATCTATTTTGGACCTCATAAGCTCCCTCGCCCTTATAACCGTGTTTGAAGTATCAGAAGACAGTGCAAGATCAAGAAGATCAAGCAGTTCATCATCAGATACAACCCCAATCTGCAAAATGAAACAAAGTGTTGACTTATATTCTCAGCTACTAAAAACATGAAGAAAGATGTGTTAACTTACAAGCTTGTAGGCCAAAGATGTTGTTATTCTCTTACCGAGCAAACTCAACTGATCAAGCATTATCTCAGCATCACGAAGAGAACCATCAGATTTAGAGGCAATGAAATCAACTGCACCCTGATCAAAACCAATACCTTCTTCCATACAAATCTTTGCAAGCTTACTAGATATCTCCACATCACATACTTTAGAGAAATGATACTTCTGAGACCTTGAGAGAACATTACGTGGCAGCTTATCTAACTCTGATGTGACCAGTATAAAAACTGATCAATGCTGAGAGACATTCTCTAAACTGTTCAAGAGAGTACACCAAGTTTCTTGACATAATAACTGACACTCATCAATGATGAAAACCTTGAATCTAGATGAAACAGGAGGAAGAGATGCACTTTTGATGAGAGATCTGAGGTAGCTAGGCCGGTTTAGTTTAACCGAGTCTATTTCCTTGCTTCTTCCCGGTGAAGTGCATTCACTACACAAGCCACATGGTCTGCTATGTGCAGCCAGTGAAAGACAGTTTAAAGCAGCAGCAAATATCTTAGACGTTGATGTTTTACCTGTCCCACGAGGACCGTGGAAAAGGTAAAGAGAAGTGATTCTCCCTCTCAATATGGTGCTCAAGAGAGATTTCACTACCACTTCTTGTCCTACTAACTCATCGAAAGACTTTGGTCTGTATTTCTCACTCAGACTTCTTGACACATTTTCTTGACTTGGAGTCACAACACTGCTATCACCGTTACTAGATAGTAGAGGATGCTCTTCTACATCAGAGGACTGGTTTGATCCTCTGTACCTTGGTGTTCTTGACCAGCAAGAGGCTATTCCACAGCCACGGTTACATTCACTCGCAAAATCAACATCTTCATCACCATAACTATGATTTGTTGAAGTCACTGGACTACCTACATGGCTACCATATTCACCAACCGAGCTAGCTAGATTTTTGGAGCAATGGGTTATATATCTTCCTCTTAAAGCTGCATTCTCAGCACCACAAGGTCTTTCACTTGAGCAAGCGTCTCCTTCAGCATTGAGCACCTTGTGAAGATCACAGCCTTTCTCTAGCTCCTTCATTATGGAGTATGATTCAATAGGAATCAAACTCACAGGACCACCATCATCAGCTTTAGAAGCATCGTAGATACCATTGTTGGAACCAGTTTCCCATTTGACGTTTTCGAGCAAAGAAGCAAACTTGCTCATTGAATTGGTGCAAGGATCTCTTAGGGACCGAACCCTTCTAAGAGCCACAAGCGTTCTTGTGATGGGAACATCTAAAGAATGCCTCCTCGTCTCCCCCATTTTTTCAAACAGTAGTAAACTCAGACACAAACTCACTCTCTGTCTCTCCTGGAACTTTAAGATCCCACAACCATCATCTCTTGCCTAGTAATGACTGTAAGATTAGTGACTCTCTACAACATTTAAGCACTAATCCGTTATAAAGCAAAACCATAGTACAAACTCAAACCCACTTTAGTAAGTAAAAAAAGTCAAGTAGAAGCTAGCTAAACAAGAGCTCAAGAAACACATAAAACATAGACCCAGATAAGCTATGAAGAAGAAAAGACAAAACTTGTAAGTTGTAACGATTTAATAAGGCTAACAAATAAAGAAACGACAAACAGAAAACCCAAAACGTCAAGATTCGAGAATACCGAGGAGTATTGAACGGAGTGGCGTACAATGTGGAGAATCCAAAACCCCTTGGAAAAAGAAGAAGATGGTTGTGGCAGAGTGGTAAGTAAAATTGTGATGGATGATGAGAGGTGATAATACTAGAAAAGTGATCGTTACATTTGTATATCTGGAGAGAGAAGGGAGACATATGTTAACAAACAGAGCTTTTTTTTTTTTGCAGAGAAAGGGTGGTGTCTTGGGACAAAGAGCCAGCCAGTGAGAGAGAAAGAACAGAGTTTAATCTTCATTTAAGATTCGTTTCAGTTTAAGTCTCGTTTTGGCTTGCGTGGCGAAACCAACAGAACAGACTTCTACTCAAGTGTGGTCCGCTTCTCTGCCACGTTCTTGACTCTTTGCAACCTCTCTACTCACGTGTTCCCACCATTTAATACAGTCTCTGAATATATATCCAATAATTTGTTTGCAAGGACAATTTATTTTATGACAATGCACGAGACTAACATCTGTCTGGTTAACTCAATCGAATGATCGGATAAAGCCATCCATAAAGGTAAACCAAATAGAGAATGTTTTTGAACATTAGATGATGATAACTTTTACGTTGAGAAACAACCAAACAACTTTTCTCTCTTCTTCTTTGTTTGAACATCTCAACAACATACTGTGTATGGTACTTCTTCTCTGTCAAGTTTTGTGGTAGAAGCCCACTATGAGATTTTCAGTTTTACCATATAAACGCATTAATGATCAAGTATTTGGTATGTAATAGCAGTAGACTAATGTAGAAACAATTCCTCCAGCTACACCAAGTATTTTGTTTGGCATGTACTACTGAATGCATGGATCTGTTACAACTTGGATTCAAACAAAGTATCATTAATTGCATCAAACAAAACGTCCTATACATCCACATTCCACGTTTTGGCTTTCTTTGTACTGAAGCCATGACTCATATAGTTTACTTTTTTTTTACCTTGTAACTGTTTTTTTTTTCCTTTTCCGAATGATCTCAGTTGTTAACGGCGTACAAAACAAGTGAAAAAAAATAAGCGTTGAGTTTTTATGGACGTGGACATTTTTGCAGCCTTTCCGTTTAAATTCAGTTTGGTTAGATTAGGTTTATTTGGATCTAAGAAAACTTTAATCTAAATCAATTAAAATTAGTTTGGTATGAGTTCGTTTTAGTTCGGTTGCTTTGTGTTCAGTTTGATTTTGTTTATATTTGTTCAGTTTAGTTGAGTAGGTTTTAGTTTTGTTATAATTCTGCTACGGAAATATAAATTATAAAAGTATAAAACAAATCACCATTTAACACTAAATTAATATTTTTTCTCATATTTAACTGTAAAGTTAAACATTACAATAGTTTTATATTGTTATCTTCGAACCTAATATAATATTATATATAGTTTTCGGTTATGATGATAGTGTGTTCAAGATTAATATTATTTTATTTTATTCTTAATTTGTTTCTTCGATTCTTCTAAAAGTAATATATACAAATTTACATTTATTTATTTTGATTCAATCTTTAATGTAGTCAATCTATATATTATTAATATATTTATTTAATTTAATTTAATAAAAAAATATTAGGTTTTCAGTTCGATTATGTTTAAAACCAAACTATTTTGGGTTGATAAAATCTTTAACTAAATAGTTATGACATATATTTGGTTTGGTTTGGTTTGGGTCGGTTTAAGTTTAGGTTTGGCTAAATTACTTTGTTTGGTTCGATTTTTTTTTAGCGCCCCTACACTATTGTACACTTGGCTTTGAAATAGAGAGGTCAACCAGACCCAAAGATAGTGAAGAGAGTAGGCTAATCTCTGGAAGCAGGAAAAATATGAGTCGATGTTGAAGATGTTCCATGTATTAGTCTTTTCTATAAGAACTAAAGGTGAGAGCGAAGCGTAATATTGAAAGGGGACCGATAAACATGTTGAATGCTCTCTATCTTACGATCTTAAAATAAGAACATTATGAATGAATATAGTTTAGCCAATAAGACAAGTTTTGATGAATATTTAAATTTTATTTTTATCAACTACTGGGCTTTAATTTTAGATATAATGAGATCGTGAATGTATCAGTTTGCCCAGCGGTCCAGTAGGGTATTAAGACGTTTCTTAAAGCTTACCTAATTGGCTAATTCGGATTACTTAACTACTGACCTTAATAGTAATATTTGCTTGTGCAGCTGCCTTTTTCTGTTTTATTTTTCTTAGGGGATGAAAGACCATTATGTTGACCGGTTGTTTCCCAATACTTGATTGATCTTAAGAATTTAGATTATGTTCCTCGTTAAAGTTTTTGGATTCTGATAAAGAAGATTGTTGGAAAAAGTGTATTCTAGGAGGATTGTTTTCATGTGACACTGAGTCTCGCATATCCAAACGGAACTCAAGAACGTATCGTTTGAGGAAGCATGTTAAAAAATATCATGATGATATATTGTTATCTCTACTACTTCTCTAGCATGTGATAAGCTGTACGATTTTGGATAGCAACAGGTTTAACATATATGATATATGCCACTTAACTGTTCTGTTATCGATCTCAAGGTTTTAGCCTCTTAGGTAAGCAATAGGTTTAACATTAGCATTTTAACATTAGGGGTATGTGTAAATGAATGCTAAAGCAAATTTACTTGAACCATTTTAAAACGAGACGTAAACATTGTGCTTTTTTTCATCTCTTCTCACTAGAATCCTTCCAAGTTCTAATAAGACCAAAACTTGGATTCAATCGAGATTTCGTTAAACACAAGTGATCATTTAGGTCCACAAACGACGAAAAAAAAACCCAGAAATGATGATATAGCATGAATGCGACACATTGTATTTTTTTGTTTGATATATCATATCACCTAATCTAGTCGGTCTCAGGTGAAACGCATTTAGTGCTACATAGTAGATTAGTTTGAAAGTATATCATACTACTTGATCCGAATTTAGAATATTTTCCGAGCAATGGTAAACCGATCGTCTGTTACGGTTCAACATATTAACCACTTAGACCGAAATCTAAACTAGTAAAGTGGTAATAATTTAGGGTTCTGGGGGGGCATTGAACCCATGACCGACACGTTTAGTATTTATGAGTGGATGCCACAACAAAATTATGCTTATATTCAAATTCTAGGCGAACTTTACGGACAATAAACAAAAGGGCAAAGGATATGTCGCATGTAAGAGTTGTCAGCTTTGCCCTTTTATAATAAGTATTGGGAGGCATGTGCTCCTGTGATTTACTCAAATCTTCTTTGTCGTTGTCAATTTTATCTTTCCTATCAATTCTTGTTGGTTGAGTGAACACGAAGACTTGTTGAGCGGGCATCTCTCTCCTTGATTGATTCCCACTTATCGGATCCAGTTTTTTTTTCTTATAATGTAACTCACTTTGATACGTGATTTGCATTTGAACAAGGCTGTTAATATAATGACGAATTAAGTTTCAATCCAGTTAATCTCTCCCTAAGTATACATACCTTGATTAATTATATAATGGTCTAAGATTCTAATGTATTAATTTATAACGATTTTATTATAGTTTTTAACTGGTTTTCTAGTGTGAACAAGTGATATTATTGTTAGTTTATTGGTTTTGTAGTTGTGCTCATTTTCTTTTCTTTAGTTAACCAACCGTATCGTCGGCTGATCACGTTGTCCAAAGACTAGTAGCATGCTTAAACTGTCAAAAATAAACAACCAACCTAAACAATTGAAAGGAATCCCGTAAAACCTGCAAATCACGAGGCATTACATGTCCCCACTCACATTAACCTATCATTACCAATCCCTTACTTATTAATTAAGAAGCATTTTTAATAACTAACCTTACTTTTGTAAATTAATAACAACTTTGCCATTATAGCTGATGTGGCGCACTCACAATCCTCCTCAAACAATTAAGCTAATAAACCTTTAATTACTAGAATATTTACAATTATTGCCACTGGTCCCTATTATACATTTTAATGTAAACGACTGGATGAAATATTAAGCGGTTTTATAATATAACAATTGCCTGTTGATATCTTATAGGTTTTTTAACCGGTTATCTCTATCAAGGCTTTGTATAGAATATGTTTGCTTCAGATGTTTTACACTTTAACCACCACAGTAAAAAATCAGTTACTTCTTCATCGTCACCTACAAAATAAACATAACGTTTGAAGAAATGATACAAAATATTTCCTGCACAACCAGAATGCTATTACCTAATTATAGGTCCTACTTGATCTCCTAAAGAGTTCATTTCTTTCTATGAACAAAACATATTGTCATGAACAAAAGTCAAGAATATTGCGACGAACAAAACTGAAGAATCCAACTCAATATTACTACCATCAACTCAAGCTTATTACCATTAACCATAATGGCAAAGAAATAATATATGTTCTTTTCAGTATGAAATAATAAAAAAATATAAAAATTCTACCAGTTTAAAAAAAAATCTACCAGCGTGACTCGAGCCGTAAGAGCTCTATTGGACTAATATTTTGTAGGTATATTTTATAAACTTACAATTTTTTGGAGCCTCATCCATGTACAATACAAATGATATATATATACATATATATATGTACAAAAGAGGAATATTTGAATATATGTAATTTGCAACGCCAAAACATATATGTAAGTTTCAATGACAAACATGTTTCGGGCTCTAATATAATTGTAGTCGGTTAATCAATTGTAGTTGGTTAATCAATTACAGTTGATTATTCAACTAATTGGTTTACCGAACCAGATCAAAATATAATAATCCGTCGGGTTTATTAGAAATATAATAGTTTTTACATTATAAGAAAAAATTGTAGCCAAAGTAACAAATTCATAAAAATGATATACAAGTGGACTTCAATTCTGTATTTGACAATATGCAATTCATTTGTATTAATTAACAAATATCTTGATCATTGTCTTTGTTTCCAAGTATATATGATTCGAAAGATATAGTACCATAAATACATCATAACATTTACGGATAAATCGACATCTTTATGGAAAATACATAAAGTATATATTCCAAAGATATTATTCTTTGAAGAAACTATATCAAACATTATATATTATGTGTTCAATGTGCAATGCTAATATGAAAAACTTAACATATTAGATACGAAATTTATGGAAATAACAGTTTCAAACATATATATTACTTGTGTAGAAATACCCTACCTAAGTCTACTATATATATTAGTAAGCACAAAGGAGTTGTTTACATACCAAATTTCATCGATTTTTGAAATCTCTCTTATGAAAATTACCTATGGCCGGGACCAATTCTATAGTCAATTTAAAGTCATTCAAATCAATGTAGAAGATTAAGGTGAAAGTCATTTGTACGTGGAAAAGTACTTTGGTGGTGACACCATTGATTCTCATCGATGTGAAGATTATTTATGTATACTATGCATAGAAGCTATTGTTCTTTCATTTTTTTAACTATCAGAAATTGCTGAGTTCTTTGAAGATATTCAGAAATAGAAGATTTCACGAGACCGAAATCATCGAAATAGACAAAAGAAACGAAACTGAAGATTAGGAAACTGTATATAACAGACGATTATTACAGAATCACAACTGATTTGGATGAAATTGAACAAGCTGGATATGTCTGTAATAATCATGATCCCCTTTCACGCAAGATTTTTGATGTTTCGAGAAGGGCAAAAGTTTTTTTCTGGGTTCAGACAAGTCTATGAATTAAGGTGCAACAAATCTTTGTTATTCCTTAGACGTAAGGTCCACTAAAATAAGGTCCAATAAGTGTATGAAAAAAGATCTATCAAATATCGTCCACTAAAATACTTATTTAAAAGGGCCAGTCAATAAAATCATTGTTATTCATAAACGTTTAGTACTACGTAAATAATTCAATGCATTCATTTTGTAATTCTATTTACTATATACTTTTCAAATGTTTATTTCTATTTACTTCACATTATATTATTCATGTTATGGTAAACACACCTTACAAACTACGATTTAGTACTTTAACTATATTATTTTTACGCATAACTCATTCCGCGCAAGGCGCGGGTCTCAACCTAGTATTAACCAAGGACTTTAAGACCATATATTCGTATCTAATTCCCTTGCCGTAATTGGTGCATTAAGAAGTGGAGCGTAATATGGTGAAAGAAACAAATATATTACTGTTTTTCACGTCATTTTCACCAACACCAATCATGAAGAAAATAGCTTAATTAACACAGTCTCTTCAACTTTAAGTTTTAAGCAAAAATAGTCATTAGTGACTTAGTTGAATACCATATCTTCAAACAAAAACAATTTGTAACGGCTCGATAGTCTATGGTTAATGAACCTTCTACACTCGTTTCCTTGGTCTGTGGGTTCCATTCTGTGCGATAGGTTGTGCGTTAATTTTTTTAGAAGTTCGAAAGACTTATTTACTATTTCTACAATCACCACATGACATTTTTTTCGTGCTTTGATCTCACTCACACGATATTGCGAAATACACACTTAACTTTAAAAATAAATACATTTTGATGGTATAGATAGCCAAATCGATTTTCTTAAACTTTTTCACATATACCAAAAATTGGGATAATACACAATTGTATAAATCTTAAACTGTTATCTTTAACATAATAATTTGACAGTTTCCTTAGTATATATCATCTCATTTTATAGTTCTTGGCTTCTTTGTTGTTGTTTGCCATTTATGTTTTCCGATACTGGATTACTTATACATGTTCTGTTAGTTTGTACTCGCTTTTCTTGATATTTTACCTAACATGCTGCTATATATATGTATATGGTTGGAGAGTTAGTTTTCAGAATAATAAAAGCCTTTTGTTCAGGATCAACGGTTCTGATATGGACACTTTCTAATGCATCTTAGTTTTTGCAATATATGCAACTGATTCTTTACGGACGTGTATATCTAAAACCTACGATGTCAAGTCTAATAAAATGCAATAAAGTGAAGCATGAGAAAGAAAAAGAACTTCTCAATATGTATAGGCAATTAATATTCTGTTTTTATATGCATCGTTATATTAAGTTATGAACTTATGATTTACATAACATCTCACACTTTGGTTAAATTCTTTTTTTTTTTTTGAAACACTACTTTGGTTAAATTCATTTTGAGTGAAACTGCTATAAACTGATACTTTTTTTTGTTGGTTTGACATTCTATAAACAGAACCTTTCTTTTGTCTATATTTGCTATCAACTAGAATGGTTACTAAGTTTGGATCCTTATCATTAACCAACTCCATACTGCTTTTATTCGGCTAAACAGAACAAGTGGAGTTTATTTTAGAACTATAAACATTTCGACCTAATTAGAATGGTAGCTTTTGTTTAATGTCAACAATTAGCTAAACAAATATTTTAATTGTAGCGTGTGTAAGCAATCTATTGGGTCATATTTGGGATTATTATATAAAAAGAAATAAAAAGTGGGGTCTAAGCCGAAAATTTCAATAACAAATAGTGCGGAGATCCTTTATTACATCTTTTATATAAACCCCCAAAGTTTCAGCTTCTCTCTTATTCTCACTCAAAACTTCTTTCTTCCATATTCTTTTCCCTCTTCTCTCAATTAATCAAAGAGAGATAGAGTGAGTTAGTTACTCTGTACTGATAGTAAAAATGCAGACAAAGAAGCTCTTTATCTCCATTCTCTCCTTCCTTCTCTATGCTCCATTGATGTTCTCTTCACCAGTTCCAGACCCAGAAGCTGTTGTCCAAGAAGTTCACAAGTACTAATCTTCTCTCTTCTTACCCACATTTTACTTGAAACCCAACTTGTCACTTTTGTCTGTTCACTAGCATTAAAAGAAACCCAAGTCACAACCAGTTAATGTTATAAAAGACAAGTCTTGTGCCAAATGGGACCATAAAAAAACAAACTTTATAAAACATAACTCTGTTATTCTTGTAATATAAAATATAACTCTGTTATTTTTGTAATAGTCTCTGACTCGTTGCTTGTGCATTGTTCTCAGGAGCATTAATGCGTCGGTTGCAGCAAGAAGGAAGCTAGGTTACCTCTCATGCACCACCGGCAACCCCATCGACGACTGTTGGCGATGCGACCCACACTGGGAGACAAACCGTCAACGACTCGCCGACTGCGCCATCGGGTTCGGCAAGAACGCCATCGGCGGCCGTGACGGTCGTATCTATGTGGTCACCGACTCAGGAAACGACGACCCGGTAACCCCCAAACCCGGAACGTTAAGACACGCCGTGGTCCAAGACGAGCCCCTCTGGATCATCTTCCAACGAGACATGACCATTCATCTCAAAGAAGAACTCATCATGAACTCTTTCAAGACCATAGACGGTCGTGGCGCGTCCGTACACATAGCTGGTGGGCCTTGTATAACGATCCAGTACGTGACCAACATTATCATCCACGGGATTCATATACATGACTGCAAGCCAGGTGGCAACGCTATGGTGCGAAGCTCCCCACGGCATTACGGGTGGAGAACGATATCGGACGGTGACGGTGTGTCTATCTTTGGAGGGAGTCATGTTTGGGTTGACCATTGTTCGTTGTCTAACTGTGACGATGGGCTTATTGATGCTATAATGGGCTCCACGGCTATAACTCTGTCTAACAATTACTTGACGCATCATGATAAGGTCATGTTGCTTGGTCATAGTGATACTTACACTCGTGACAAGAATATGCAAATCACTATTGCTTTTAACCATTTTGGTGAAGGCCTTGTTCAGAGAATGCCAAGGTAAAAAATAAAAAACATACTTAGATTTTTTTGTTTTTGTTTTAGTAATAAATGTGATTGTGATTTGTGACTTAACTTTGGGACCAATGTCATGTGTATAGGTGTAGACATGGCTACTTCCATGTGGTGAACAATGACTACACACATTGGGAGATGTATGCCATTGGTGGAAGTGCTAACCCTACGATCAATAGTCAAGGGAATAGATTTGTGGCCCCGAATATTAGATTTAGCAAAGAAGTGACTAAGCACGAGGACGCGCCAGAGAGTGAGTGGAAGAGCTGGAACTGGAGATCATCTGGTGATTTGTTGCTAAACGGTGCGTTTTTTACGCCGTCCGGTGGTGCATCCTCGTCTAGCTATGCCAAGGCTTCTAGTCTTGGGGCTCGACCATCTTCTCTCGTTGGACCATTGACGGTTGGTTCTGGTGCACTGAACTGCCGTAAGGGTTCACGTTGCTGATTGCTGTGGCCTTTAGTGTCGGCCGGTTAAGATTTTTAGCTGATTAAAAAAATTATATAGTAAAGGCAATTAAAGCAACAATTAAGGGGGTTAAGTTATAACTTTTCTTTACTCCTTAATTTACTCTCTTTTGATTTTTCTTCTTTTTTGAGGTGAAATTAAGGAGAATACAACCTCTGGCTTGCTTCTTTTAGGATCCTTGTAAGGATTCTCTGTTTTAAAGAATCTTTAGGTTCAAATTGTAGGAACAAGAGCAGATGTGTTGATCTTTATATCAATATAAATATAGTTTGTGTCTTCTCTTTGATTTTTCTTATGATATGTTTTGACTATAGTGACCCATGGCAAAAATGAATACGATATAAATTAAATATGGGTACTCATGATGGAAGAGGAGATTGCTAGTTACACATTGACACTGCACATGCTGTGGTTTTCACTTTTCATTACATTCAGAAGTTTGGAATGTTCTGTAAAATGGGTAACTTTTATGGGTCAAAGTTGTTCGAGCCTGCCAATGTCTGACCAAAGCCACGATCTTTCTCACTCTGGTCGATGCATCATCGATTGTGGTTAAATAAATAAAAATTTACCCTTAAAATTAGGGAAAAAATCATGCATGTGACCAGTCATGTGTCTCAGCAGCGCTACTTTTGATGAACAGAAGTCTCATATTCGTGTTGACTATTGTCCACTGATTACGGAGATTTTTCAAATTTTGAAATTTATAACAACTAAATAACTAACTATTTGTTTTTTTTTCTCGTGTAACTAACCAATATAATACACCTTTTCCTTGGCCATTTCATGTCACATGTGCAACATATTAGGTCATTTAAGAAAAAAAATAGGAAATAAAAAAGATGATGTGGTTACTTGTCGCAACTAAACATTATGTTGGTGTTGGTGTGGCTATTATGTGGCAGGTTAGAATCTCCAAGTCATTAATTGATAAAACTATTCACAAAATAATAATCTAACGAGTTAGAAATGTTCACATTGTTGTTTTTTGTATTCCAAAATCCAAACACATAACAAGATATAGCTAGGTATAATAATAGGTCTGCTATCGGGCAAGAAGGTTTTGGAACTTTTAATGGCCATGTGTGTCAGTTGAGCTTGTGCGGTCCACGTGGGCTCGGTTAATTCAGTTGTATTTGTCAGGTGTTTAACGACCCACTATCCAGGGTACTTTTTTTTTTTATATTCTTTGTGGTAGAGAGATCATAGTGAGATTATCAATTCTAAACTTTGGTTAAAACTAAGCAAATACTTATTAGAGCTCAGAGTGCGACTTGGTCGATTCTGAAGGAGAAAATTGAACCAGCTTCGGACTGGTTTGACGTCGAGAAAAAAATGTGACGGTGTACTGTGGAATGAAAATTTCTATTGTACATATGTCAAGGGCTACCCTCCAAAATAAAGGAAGCAAGATGAAGAATCAAAGAAAAGAAGAAAAGTATACCAACTATGAAGGAAAAGATTGAAACATTCGAGCAGTGAAACTGTTGTGTGGGCGTACAAGTTCTTGCCAAAGTAATGAATTAGTCTTCGCCTTCGGACAAATGGAATTCATTGGAAAAACCTATATGTTTAAGTATTTGTCAAATAAATATATATCACACTGAAATATCTTATGGCTTTCGCATGATCAATAGTTAATTTATATCTTTTTTAACACATGGTTCTGGTCTGAGAAGTTTGTACTTTTTTCAGGCCGTGTCTGAGTACAAGCAAATCAAGCATAATTTTGGAACATTGAAAAATTATATTACTCTTGCGAGCCAATTCTAAGTAAAAATAATTAAGTAACTATGCTGATAATGTACTTATTAGAAAGAGACAAGGTGTGTAGTTCGAATCCTCGACCTGAATCTTTTACAACTTTGATGAACATCAACTTGCATTATTCTGAGAACTTGTTACCTAACCTAACCAACATGACTAGTTAAAAACATTTTGTGTCCTCTGAACTTTGCTTGCAAACTTCTGATTATGATATATATTGTCTTCACGCAAGTTTCATCTATATGCAAGCATTGCAATCTTACTGATGTTGCTTACTTCCCTTTCCATTTCCTTTCCATTTCTATGTTCAACTATGGTCATCGCTGAATGATCTAACTACAAGGCTAATGCAAGTATCAAGTTTAATTCTTGTTTGAACTGTGAGTAACAATGACGATATAGGCTACTCAACATAAAATCTACCATTGTTAGTATTTAAATTTTGGGGTCTTTATATCCTTTAAAGTTATTTTGTCAATCTTATATCCTATAAAATTATACTCCGCTTATGTAAGTTTGATCATTACAATGCTTATAATTTCCAAAACTTAATTATAATAATTCAGAAAATCAATCACTTCGTCAACTGGTTAATGTATACAGATCAACAGTGTAGCTCATTCCATAGTGCATACCAAAATTTAAGCCTTAGATTGAACCAGTAAATAAGTATCATTTGTTAATGAATATGTGGTTTTTGCCCATAATATCTTTAAAATATTGAGAAAAACTCATTTTAAACATTTCAAATGACACTTATACGCAGTTTAAATTTTGATTTTTTTATTAACACTTCTAACTTTCAAACGAACAACTTTAACATATCGATCTTCATTTATATTTCCACAAAAAGATGACATAGCATAATAATGTAGCAAAAACTATAATGTAACGAAATGATTAGATATGTGAATTTATTTTTAGTAATAAATAAACTAAATTAGTATTTATAATTAATTTTGCAACTAAATATTCTTTTTAATAAAATTACAGAAACTATATTTATGAAGTTAGAAATTTGAAAGTTGTAACAAAATAGAAATTAACCAAAAAACTATTTTTGAAAATTATAATTTTAACAAAACATAATATGTCATGCTATAAATCATAAATATATAGTTTAAATATACAGTACAACAAGATTATTTTTAAAAATACAAGACTGATATATTTTATAAAAAATAGTTTTTATGTTTTTAATTAATTATACTTCTTTATTTGGCTGTTTTGTTTTGAAAAATAAATAAATTACATACTACAGTGATTTGTGTTCACTATAAAAATTCAGTTACATATTTCTTATGGTTTTGATTTTCGATATAGTTTGAATTTTAATTTTTTGTTATTTATATTTAAATTTTTTTTGTAGCATGATATTTTATGTTCTCTAAAATGAAATATAGTTTGTATATTCTTTTA
Organism: Moricandia arvensis; assembly: GCA_905132765.1. NCBI lineage: Eukaryota > Viridiplantae > Streptophyta > Magnoliopsida > Brassicales > Brassicaceae > Moricandia > Moricandia arvensis. Next base: position 85,952 of record CAJHQP010001828.1, read on the forward strand.
ATTTTTTTATTAGTATTTTAGTTGTAAAATAAATCTATTATATTAAAACAGAGTCCTATTTGAATTTTACCGTGGCATATTTTTAATTTGCACCTATTGAACATGTTGTGACTTATTTATTAATTAGTAATCCTATTATTTTTATATCTTATTGACCATTACATTTATTTATTCTCCTATTTATTCTCCTACAACTAAGTTAGTAATTATTAAATATAAACTATATCTAACCAATTATTTTAATATTTTCAAAATAAGATATCTAAAAAGATATTCTTAAGTATCTTTTCGTAAGAATAAATTTTAATAATATTTTTAATATCTTTTATTTAAAAATGTAAATATACATTTCTTTTAATATTTATTTTAAAATAATAAAGTCATTATTAATATTAACTATATTTAAAAACGAAAAATCATTCATTATTTATTTACATAATAAATACGAGTCATGTATAATAATAATATTTAAACTAAAATATTAATATAAATATTTAAACTAAAATATTAAAAATAATTTATTTATCAAGTACGAGTCATATATAATAATACTGACAAAATATAATAATAAAATAAAATTTTATAAATATAAAAATAAAAAAGTTGTACTATGTTTAAAGTTTAAAATATAAGTAAAATTAATACGAGGCAGATTATATAAATAAATTATTTTATTTTCATAAAATTATATTTATGTAATTTTAATTTTTATTATATATATTTTAAAAAAAATATTTTTATAAAAAATATCTATATAAGATTTCTAATTTTCAACAAAATAAAATTTTGAATAAAAATCCATCTCGCGCTTTAAAGTGCGGGTTAAAATCTAATAATAAATATTATTATTAGATATATAATATAAATTAAATTAAAAATAAACCAAAAACAAAACATTGAAAAAATTCAATTACATGTGAACAATAAAAGTAAACTAAATAAATAAATAATAAATTACATTTTTTGAAAGTTATATCAATAAATTGTAATAAATATATATGAATCGTTGATGCTAAATCTATTTCTAATTTAGTATGCATTTTCTCAAATATTGATCCATTACGCTTACAACAAAATGATAAATTGGTTTGACTAAAAATTTGTATGGCTAACTTTTGTAAAATAAGAGCATAACATTTATAATATATCTACCATTCATCTAAACATTCATAGATTAAAATACTTTAAATATGAAAATTTTAGTCAAATTGTATTATATAGTGGGCTACCCATAAGTTCAACCAGTAGTCGAATCCCAAGTTTTAGAGTATTTTACGGATTTTATATAAAAAAAAAATAACGAGTTAAGAAGAAAAACCGGATTCCAGATAAAGTCATCGGTTAGTCAATTTAACCGCCACTGGTCTGGGTCGTGACCCGAAATACTGGATATAACGCTTTATGTGTAACATTTAAATATAGATACATAATCAAAAATGTAAATTTATTTCATATAATTTGATTTGTGTCGAAAATAATCTCGCGCTTTGAAAGCGCGGATCAAAATCTAGTTATAAATTATAATTTAATTGAACTAAAAAATAAATTTTACATCATCAGTATTTATGTAATCATAAAATGCTACTTTCCCTTAAGACAAACGTTTGCTCATTTTATTTCTTTTAAATTTCACTTTGGTACCGAAACAATTTGTCTCTTGCTCTCTCGGCCCCTCCTTATCCCTATCTAGCCCACCGTTCTAAAACCCTTCCTTCCTCTTCTCCCTATCCATCACGATAATGGCTTCTTCAATACTAACCTCAACCTTGAAGCCTTTAGCCATGGCGGATTCTTCCTCTTCCACTCTTCTCTCCCATCATCCACTCTCCACTATCTTCTCCTCCAAAACTCGCTGCTTCTCAAACTTTTCTCTCCTCACCGGACGAACTAACCTCCCCTTCTCCTTCTCCACCTTCTCCCTCTCCCTCAAATCCAAAACCCACCTCAAAAATTCCACCTTTCTTTCCTCCGTATCACAGACGTCGGATTGGGCTCAGCAAGACGAGGAAGAAAGCGGAGATGTCAGCGCTTCGGTCACCGTCGAGGAGAGCGAGCCTGAAGCGGCGTTATCGGAAGAGGAAGGAGATGTGAGCGAAGGAGGTGGTGAATTCCCGGAGCCACCGGAAGAAGCGAAGCTATTCGTTGGTAACTTGGCTTACGATGTTGATAGCCAAGCTTTGGCTATGCTCTTTGAGCAAGCTGGTACTGTTGAAATCGCTGAGGTGAATAGAAGTTGTGGTTTTGCTTTGATTCCCTTCCTTCTTGTGCTTGTTTGATAAGCTCCCGTTGATGTTTTCGTGTTAAGTTATGCATTGGTTTAAGGTCTTGTGTGTTCTGTGCATTGCAATTTTAATCAAATGTGAGTCAAAATGGATGAGATAAGGTGAAGTTCTTGGCTTTTAAGTGTTTGGAGCTTATCTGGTTCTATAGAATTGTTGAAGTGATTAGAATTATGTGAATTGAGTTCAGATAAGCCTCAACTGATGCGTTTTTGTTCATTATGCATTGCTTTAAGGTCATGTATGTTCTGTGTATTGCAATTTGGATGAAATGTGAGTCTAAATGGATGAGATAAGGTGAAGTTTTTGGCTTTTAAGTGTTTGGAGCCTATCTGGCTCTAAGAGTTGTTGTAGTGATTAGAGTTATGTGGATTGACTTCGTATCTGTTGGTTTTGAGTATATATGTGTAGTTGATGTTATATTCTAAGCTCTCTTCTTTTATTTAACTGCAAGAGATAACGTCTTATTATGGTTGTAGGTTATCTACAATAGGGAGACCGATCAGAGTCGTGGATTTGGATTTGTGACTATGAGTACCGTGGAAGAAGCTGAGACAGCTGTTGAAAAGTTCAACCGTTATGTAAGTTTATTATGTTAACAAGCATTTCTCAAGTAGTAGCATGTATTGTGGTGGCCCATAATTGGCGTTAGTTGCTCTTAATCCAACTAAACTCGTTGAAAGCAGTTTTATTTTGTCGCTCATATGGACGCTTTGGCATTTGATCTCAGTTGTTTACTACCTATCCCCATTAGCTGCATCTGCATTGAAATGTTTGTGCCTGAGACATATGGCAACTGAATGCAGTTAGGGGTTCTGTAACTTCTGATTGTGTGTTGTGAGAACATTACTGAGCATCTATGTTGGTTGCTCTTTTTCATGTTTTGTCAGGATCTGAATGGACGGCTTTTGACAGTAAACAAGGCAGCTCCAAGAGGCTCACGTCCAGAACGCCAACCTCGGGTATACGAGCCTGCATTCAGAGTCTACGTGGGAAACTTACCATGGGATGTAGACAATGGTCGTCTAGAACAAGTTTTCAGTGAGCATGGCAAAGTAGTGGAAGCTCGTGTGGTTTATGACCGTGAGACAGGTCGTTCACGTGGATTTGGGTTTGTCACAATGTCTAACGAGACTGAACTCAATGACGCTATCGCTGCTCTTGATGGACAAGTACCTTCCTCTTCTTCTTCATATAATTATGCTAATGCAGGTTACATGTTTTTTTGTGATCACCTCTTATTCGATCTTTCTTTGTGTCTGTATTTGCAGAACATGGAGGGTAGAGCTATCAGAGTAAATGTAGCGGAGGAGCGTCCAAGGCGATTCTAATACTCAGATCTCTCTAAACCCTTCGTTACATCTTTTGCTTTTTGTTTAGACGAGAGGTTCTTACACTCTTTGGCGATTTTTTGTTGTCTGAATTCTGGATGGGAAGCTTCTTCTAAAGTAATTTATTTGTGATGGTTAAGCAATATGGTAATCAAAGGTGAAGGTTCAATGTTCTTGTCCAATATGTGATGAGCCTCAAAAATTTGTCTCCTAATTGAAGAAGCCTTATCACATATGCATGTCTGTCATGGTAGTATCTTAAAACTGATCTGAGAGGATAAGCTTACCCGGTGCACAAAAAAAATAAGAAGATAAGCTTACCCTTGAGCTCAGACTCTCTATAAAATGAGCCTAATCTTAAATAGAGAATGTGAGATATCTAAACTAAGATAGGACATTACCTTAGACTTTTATGAGATAGCTAAACTAAGTTAGGACGTGAAGACATTCTATGATCAGGTTTATCCTTCTCTTCCTCACATGCTTCTCCTCAGATTAAGTGATTGTTATATTTAAAAAAATTCTCTCCTGCTATGTACGTGGTTCCCATTCTACCGCTCTGTACATGGTTCTAGTTTAATTGGCATCTCTCCCACGGGAACCATGTACTCAATCTTACCCATTAGAACCAAATACACAGCGGGAGAGATGCCAAACAGAGCGGTAGAATGTGAACCATGTACATAGGCAGGAGCTGACTATGTGAAGTCATGCATAGAGGAAGAATCTATTCTTAGTACTTAACAAAAAAAAAAAAAAAAATCTATTCTTAGTCAAGACCAAAGCATGTGTTAATCATGGGATTACCATAACTTCACATAATTAGCTTCTTCTTTGTACATGGTCGCACTCTTAAGTCTTATCCCTCTCATTGGAACTCTCACGACATTCTTGTAGCCTGTTTTAACCTCAATGATCAGAAACCTACAAATCTTACTCATTCGCTGTTCTGTTTTCACCAGTAGAGCCAATACTATAGCTCATACTATCATAAAATGAGCTGAGACTTAATTAGAGAATGTGAAATATCTAAACTAAGCTAAAATTTTTAAGACGTTATAAGATAGCTAAACTAAGTACATTACGAAACATTGTGAGACCAGAGTTTCATCCCTTCTCTTCCTCATATGCTTCTCCCTTTTCAATAAACAAAAAAGTCTCAATCGTGCTCGTTAAGTCGCTTTTGTCAGAATATGGAAATGCAACATTTGTCGGGATACAAGAGAACGAATGGTCCACATATTCATGCATGTGTAACAGCCTAACATCATAGCAAAAATAAATAGACGCAAAACAAAAGACAATTAAAAAGAGAGAGATAGAGAGATAGAACAAAGTGTATGAGAATAGAGCGACATTGATGATTCATTTCTCGGCCAGATCTTGTCTTGGAACTTTCTTCTCTTATCCCAACCTTAGCCCTTAGTTTCTCGACCAGTCATCTCCATTGGTTTTCAAGCTTGTCTCTTTGCTTTACTCTATTAATAGTTTTGGATCCATCACCAACGTTTTATAATACCAACAATATACACTATTGAATCATTATAATATCAGCTTACGAATCTTCTGAAAATCACGGGAAAATAAAACCAACTTTTAATTGTATAATCCTAATAAAACTAACTAGTATTAAGAAACCATGACCGCCCACGACGGGTTGTACAACCCGGACCGCCTACGATTAAGGGGTTTTCTGCGCTCGCTCTTTCGATTTGTGGACCTCATTTCGTGCAACGGGTTGTGAGTTAATTTTCAAAATGCTCAAAAATCTTGTTTAATGTGTATGTAATCATCACATGACATTTTTCCATATTTTGACCTTACTCACACGATATCGCGAATCACTTTCTCCACTACTCTAATGTAAGCATGCTTAACTCTAATCCTCTCCGTATATATTAGAAATCAGGATGTTACACTTGGTATAACCTAAAAGCTGGTCTTAACTAAGTAAAATCTATGGACCAAAGATCTTGATTTTCTTGAATACAAAAGATAAATGTTAATCGTTGTACTCATTATAGCCCACTAAACCATAACTGTTCATGTAAATAGCAAGCAAAGTAGAGTAGCCTACAGGTTTTGATTACATTTTCACATAGAATCTTATATAATCTAAAGACTAGTTCGAGTTTGATGTCAAAAAAGACTAGTTCTAACTAAAGAACATTATGAACCTAACATCTTGAATTTCTTGAAAATGCTGATCTTTTTTCACTCTTTATAGCGCACTAAACCATCTTTGTTCAATGTAAGAAAAGATGGTCGAATCATAATAAATGTCACAAATAGCAAACAAAATGGTATATAGCCAACTTGCATTATGAGATCTTCATCGACGTTGATCGTTTTTAATGTTAAGAAAGCAACACACGACTTATAGTTGACGAAGAAAACAGAGAGGATATATATAAAACTTTGGTAGGGGTTACATAATTGGTACCCATCCTCTCAGCCCATGATGCTGCCAGTAAATTCTTTCAAGGGCAACCAACCATCCACGTGTACCCTCAAACCGTACAACCTGTAAATTCATTACATTATATATATCTTAAAGTTTTGAACTAATAGCCCACAAAAGTTCTTTTCTTTCTTATTGAAAACATAATCTTAACCACCACATTGCAGAGAACAAATCTAGCTACACAAAACTTGTGACTTTAGAATCTTTTCTTTTACTTGTAATGGACTCTATGATGTTATCCATGTGAATCACACATGCTCTCTTATGAGTTACTGATAAGGCTAGGCACTAGGATAGCTCGATGATATAAAATGTAAATTGAAAGTCATACAATACCCATATGCTAAATTATATATTCCCTCCATTCTCTTCTCTGAATAAGGAGTTCTTAATTTATTTTTTGATTCAAATGATAGATTTTCTATAATTTTAAAATATTTAAATAGTTAATATCGATAAAGTGTATACTTTTAAGAAATATATTGAAATATTTGAATTGGTTGAAAGTTAATTGTTATTGAAAATATATAGTAAAGTAAACAATAAATTTAATTGTAAAAATTTATTACATTCTTACTATTTGTTAATATTGCTTCTGTTTTTTTGTTGGAACAGAAGGAGTATATGTTAGAAAGATGTAATTTTAATTTGTTAGCTAATTTTATACTATTTTGAAAAATGTAATTTAAGAAAAAAATAAAAAATTCTCGGATAAGGGTTAGAGTCTCAATACAGACAAGATCCCCATTTTAGTTAACGATAACAAAGTTTTATAATTTTTTAAAAATAAGATGAAAATTAACAAAATTTTACGTAGAAAACAAGAATATTAAGGATCAAATCGGTCACCGGTCATCTCCCCCGTCTCACACACTCCCTCTCTCTCTAAAAGAAAGAGAAGGAATGTTTGATAGCAATCATCACCATCTTCGTCTTCTTCTCTGAAACTCCAGCTACTTCCTCACTTATATTATTATTACACACTTTACAGACTCACGACAGAGAGAAAGAAAGGACTTAACTTTGTAGATATGGGAGGTGTGACATCATCAATGGCGGCGAAACTCGCCTTCTTCCCGCCGAATCCGCCGTCTTACAAGATCATCAGAGACGAAGCAACGGAGCTTCTTCTCATGGACCCTTTTCCCCATCGAGAGAACGTCGACATTCTCCGGCTCCCCACGCGGCGAGGCACTGAGATCGTGGCCATGTACATCAGGTACCCTATGGCCGCTACGACGCTTCTGTATTCACATGGGAATGCTGCTGATATTGGGCAGATGTATGAGCTCTTCATCGAGCTTAGTATTCACCTACGAGTCAACTTGATGGGGTTAGTTTCTCTTGCTGTTACTGAAGCTGGATTTGAGTTTTAAAGTACAGATCTTTCTGAGAAAGTTTTTCTTTTTTTCTTTTTTTGTATTGCTCTGTTTTTTTGGATTTGTGTAAGTAGATTTGAAGGTTTCAGATGCAAAGTTTAGTGCTTTCAATGTGTAGAAGCTGATAATCTTCGGAGAGATTAGGTTTGCAGACTCTATAAAGTCTAGGAATTTACTGGAGAAGTCTTGTTTTTTTTTATGGAAGATTTTGTCTTTATGGTTTGTTCTTAATCTAGATCTACTATAGTCATTTATCAATGTGACCAAAAGTGGTTTTGAGGTAGGGTTTGAGTTGGTTGTGTTGTTAACATCAAGTGGTGTTGGGCAAACATTTCTATCTCTAGACATTCCAGATCTGTTGTTTGTTATCTGTTCCTGAAGGCAAAATGTAGTAGCTCTTTGATGGAACAACTTTATTTGGCTTATTCAGTTTATCATAGATTAGTGTCTGTCTCCCTTCTTCTGTCTAATCTCAAATGAAACCGGAGTATAGTAGGATTTACTCCTCTTATTGACATGCGAAACTCCTCTAAATATGTTGTGGTGTTTATAGGTATGACTATTCAGGGTATGGCCAATCATCAGGGAAGGTGAGTAACTACATATCCTAAGTCTCTCTTTAGTTATGTCGGTCCATCTACACTGCCAATATAAAATCTTGGTGTTGTTGCAGCCCAGCGAACAGAATACTTATGCTGATATTGAGGCTGCTTACAAATGTCTGGAAGAGAACTATGGAGCAAAGCAGGAGAACATTATCCTATATGGTCAATCTGTTGGTAGTGGTCCAACGGTGGACCTAGCTGCACGTTTGCCTCGACTAAGAGCTTCCATCCTTCATAGTCCAATTCTTTCCGGGCTTAGAGTTATGTATTCCGTCAAGCGAACTTATTGGTTTGACATATACAAGGTAAGCATCATACCCTTATGGTTTCTTTACATAATGTTTCTTACTTTGACAGCATTTTGTTTGATCATCTTCTTCAGAACATTGACAAAATATCGCTGGTGAGGTGTCCTGTCCTCGTGATCCATGTAAGTTTTCTAGGCTGAGCAAGTTTGTCTTGCAAAATCATCTTTAGTATAAGTTTAATGGTGAAGGCTTCTGGATATGCAGGGAACAGCGGATGATGTGGTTGACTTCTCACATGGAAAACAGCTCTGGGAACTCTGCCAAGAGAAATATGAACCACTATGGCTCAAAGGCGGGAACCATTGCGATCTTGAACTCTTTCCCGAGTACATTGGCCATCTCAAGAAGTTTGTCTGCGCTGTGGAGAAATCCGCATCGAAAAGAAACAGTTCTTTCTCAAGAAGAAGCATGGAAGGGTGTGAACAACCTCCTAGGCATAGTGTAGATGCACCAAAGAAGAGCAAGGACGGAAGAGAAAAACCGAGGAAAAGCGTAGACAGGCTGAAGTTTCAAGGATACAAGCTGAGTCACATAGAGAGACCTGAGAAGCTGAAGATTCCATTTGAGGAAATGGAGAGGTCGAGGAGAAGTGTGGACATATACAGAGATAAGTCTCAGCCTATGGAGAGAGCACGTAAGAGCGTGGATTGGTTGGACAGAAACCGAATTAACGAGTGAAAAAAATGTGGATTTGCATTTGAGTTTCGTTTTAATTTATTGGCATGTGTTTGTATTGTAGTTTTTTTTTTTGTTTCTACGTCAAGGAAGCAAACAGATAATAGATTTTAACTAATTCGCCAGCTTCTCTGACTGTTCCTACAAAACACTTTTGACTGGTTTTTTTGAATATTGTTGATGTCGTCTTGTTGTTGGTATCTCCTTCCATCTTTGCTATAGTAAGTCAATGTGGTAGTATGCTTGTAGATTATATGGATGGGCTTCTCTTGGCCCATACATATTGGTCCATTTGTCCTAGGCTTCCCCAAATCTACAACAACTAAATTATCCAGACTCTACAAAACAAAACAAGTACAGTACTTGTGGTCGTGTCTCAGACATACATGACTTTTGGTTTGAGAACCGAACCGAGTCGGGTTCTAGAAGAATGTTTCGATGAAGCCGACACTAATCATCGGTCCAATAGCCCGAAACTGAATATCTCTTTGCTTCAAAGTTTATCCTTTTACTACTTTAGATTTGCTGGATAATCAAAGTTTCATCCTTTCTCTGTTCTGTTCTGCTCGCTGAGAAAGCTCATATCCTCTAACTCATGGAGTCTCTATCCCTTCCCATTCTAAATCCTCTAGTAGCTTCTGGTTCTAATCTTTATAGAAAACAGAGCTCGAGGATGACCTCTTCAATGTCATCTTCACTTAACTTCGCCATGGGAAGCACATCGCTTTCCACTGGTCGCCGTTCAGTAAGTTGTCGATTCTCCATATCTTTGTGGGCGTCAATAGTTTCTGTAACGTTTCACCATTTGATTTGGTTGATGGGAATGTGAAAGTGAAGTGTGACTCTCTTTATGTCTGTGCCCATTGTTTGTTTGTTTTAAATGTTAGAGAGTAGGTGTTGTTAAGATGCAAGCTGTTGATGAAGATGTTGATCTGAAGCAAATGAGAGACATGGCTGCTGCTAAAAAGCGTTGGGATGGTTTGGTAAGATCCTCTTTTGCACATATGTTTGGCCAGTTATACTCTTAAAATTGGAACATTTGAGCATAAATAAAGTGAATTCATGTTTTTTGCATAGTTAAGGGAAGGAAAGGTGAAGCTTCTGACACCAAGAGAAGCAGGCTATGCTATTCAGCTTTCAAACAAACCTCTTCTCGATGTTCGCCCTTCTAGCGAGCGCAACAAGGTACTTACTAGTGTTTGGGTCATTTACTATGCTGTTTGGAACTTATGGAGTGTCTCTAACGTCACCTTTAAATGATCATGTTATTGTGAAGACATGATTATATCTCTTTACCATAACATGGAATGTTCTTAAGTTGTTTGAGGTCCGTGGACATTGTCACAATTCCTCATTTTGTTGCCTCTTGTTTAGCAATGCTAAGTTAGATATCAGAACACTCTTGGACCATTTTGTTTCACTGAGGTGATTCTCCTCTCGGTTTCTCGTTCTATTGTTTCTCAAAAGGCATGGGTTAAAGGCTCAGACTGGGTTCCTATCTTCGACAATGAAGACAACCTTGACGCTGGAACTCTTTCCAAAAAGGTCACCAGTTTTGCTATGGGTACTTCTTCTTCTTCACCTTTATGATTATGATCTGTGCACTCTAGTTATATTGTTTCAACAAAGTCTTGTCCACTTATCTGTATGTTTGCATCTAATCCCATCTAGAATATAGACTAAAACTTGAATACACTCATTTTATTACATTAACCATGTTTCCACTTCTACAGGTGGATGGTGGAGTGGTACACCTTTGTTATCTTTCAATAAGTATGTCTCTGCGTTAGTAAGCTGACCTTCTTGTATGCCTTTTTCACATACTTATTTCTTTCTTAGTTGTCTACTTCCTATGCAGGCTCTTCTTGTCAAAGGTTGAGGAGAAATTTCCTAAAGAAACAGAGCTGATTGTTGCTTGCCAAAAAGGATTGAGGTATGTGATACATTAAGTAGTATCATACTAGTAGCTAGTATTAGATTATTACATTAAAAAGGACATTTTCTATAGTCTTAGAGTATCAATATTCTTGGTGACAAGTGATCCCAAGCAGCAGTCAATCAGATTTCAGTGGAGAGTGTTTTCAAATTCTTACTGTCAAATGAAAATTAGTGTGTTGATATTACAACTGTGAATCACAGGGTTCATCTTATAGTTGGATGATTCTCAAATGTAATACTTCATTCAACCATTATTTATTGTCAGATCCTTAGCTGCTTGCGAGCTACTATATAATGCTGGCTATCAGAATATTTTCTGGATGCAAGGCGGTTTAGAGTCAGCTGAAGAAGAGGTTATATTACAGTTGTTTTCAGCTTTCTGTTTTGTACTTTTTTTGTCTTTGTAAGTCTACATGGATGTCTAATTAATTGATTACGTAAATCATCATGACGTAGGATCTAGTCACAGAAGGTTCTCAGCCACTGAAGCTTGCTGGAATTGGGGGTTTTTCAGAGTTCCTCGGGTATTCTCTCTTCTACTACTCAATACTTTCTCACTGCTTGAACGTTTCAAAGACAATGCAGACAAAAATTGAGAAAACTAGTCATAGATTATGTGTGTTTCTTGTACATCATCATCATATGAAGCTTTTGGCATTATTCTTATATAGATCCCTATGGTTGCAGTTGGACAGACCAACAAAGAGCTCAAGCTGCCAAAGAAGGTTGGGGGTACCGTTTAGTATTTACTGCTCGTCTGGTGAGTGTTTGTGAATCCAAAATCTCTCTTGTTGCTTTTTTGTCAATTAGTGTTCCTCTCTGAGAGTATTCTCATGTCATGTTTTGTAGTTTGGAGTTATTCTGGCTGCGGATGCCTTGTTCCTAGGTGCTCAGCAACTTGGTCATTATATTCAGGAGCTAAGAGGCCACTAGGATCCGTCTCTGTAACCAAAGCTCCAAGTGGTTGTACTGCTTCTCTTCGCAAAATGAAAAAAAAAAACTGTAAATTTTGTTGGAGATTGTAGTTTTTGAGGTAGAGTAGTTGAACTTGAGATACTGAAAAGGAACATCCTGGCATATGCTGTCTTAATGTCTTTAAAAATCCGGTTTAATTCGTTTATAAACTCCGGTTTAAACTCAGTTTTGGAATATTCGGCTCAGGAAAAGACGTGAGAATCAAAAGATCTTAACCCATCTAAACTCCGTGTCGTTTTAATACAAACCTAAAACACTTCTTGTTGTTCTTTAGTTTAGCATATTCCCCCGTCAATTATTGCGCCAACCCAACTCTAGTTAAATCCAGCGCGCAAGTCCTAACTAACCCTGGTTAGACTACAATGTTACACGTGGACGGTCGAGATTGTTCTCGACTGCTTCTCTTTCGCCCTCTGGTTTAAGAACTAGGGTTAGGCTGCGATTCTGTTTACCCAGAAAGCTTATCTCCATCGCCGTTTGGCTCTCTGAAAAAGTCATTCCGTATAGATCCTCTCTGCTTTTTTCTTCGCTCGATCCGTTCGAATCTGTGATTATGGAGATGGAGCGCGTTCATGAGTTTCCTCACACTCACATGGATCGCCGTCCCCGAAAGAGAGCGCGTCTCGGCTGGGACGTGCTGCCTTCAGCGCCTAAGGTATAGATCTGTTCATCTCCTTATCCATGAATCGTAAACTGTATGTTTTTCTATATGATTCCTTCAGATTTTCGATTTGCTTCTTCAATTTTTATGATCGATCTATATACATATGTGTTGATTCCTCCGGATCTGCGATTTCTTAATATATTTTATCAATTAAGCTCTTGAAAATACCAATTCGATCGGTTTCAATCAGATCTATCAATCAGAACTGGCATGATTGTTTCCCTACAATTATATAATCGATTACCTTGATTGATTGGATTTAGATGTTTGTGTTAAGGTGTTGAGATGAATAATGACACAACGTGTAGGCAGTAGAAGGATAGTGGGGAGGTATTCATCTGTATGTTATGGTACATGAATATGTGTAGGCTCAGGTAGGAATGTTTTGTGGGCAAGAGATTGGGAATATGTCAAGCTTTGGAGCTCCTTCCGAGATTAGTAGCTCTTCTCTTTCTGTTAAGACTGTGGCTCGTAATGATTCTCCTCCGTGGCGTGAAGATGACAAGGATGGACATTACATGTTTGAACTTGGAGATGACTTAACTCCGCGCTGTAATCACACTTTTCCATTACCAAAAAAAAAACAGTTTTGATAATCCTCAAGTTACCTTATTTTATATCTGTAGTTTTCTCTTTCAGTGGCTCTGAACAAGCTTTAGGTGTCGTGCTGGTCATATAGAATTATTGAGATTTTTTTGTGTATGCTTTTTGATTCTGTTGTTTTGATTTCTCTGTGATTTTTTTGCTTTGCAGATAAAATATATAGCAAAATGGGAGAAGGTATGAATATATGTTTCTTGTACTACTTGTAGTTTTCACATGTTCCAGTGTTGGCTCGTATCTTATTCAAATATTTTCTCCTTGTAGGTACCTTTGGTCAAGTGTTAGAATGTTGGGATAGGGAGAGGAAGGAAATGGTGGCAGTGAAAATTGTTCGTGGAGTGAAGAAGTACCGTGAGGCGGCTATGATTGAAATTGAAATGCTGCAACAGCTTGGTAAACATGACAAAGGTGGCAATCGGTGAGTATTGTCTGTTGACTTTTTATCATGCAATCTTGCATTACAAATCTGATTGGGTCAGACATAGTTTCCCAAGATTCTTTGTATTGCAAAGGTTGAATCTTTTATTCTTTGGCAGTTGTGTACAAATTCGGAACTGGTTTGACTATCGTAACCATATATGTATCGTAAGTCTTTTAGTTAATTTTGAGATGCCTATGATTTTTCCCAGCTTGGGAAATGTTGGGGGTTAAATTTTTGTGGATGGATTTAAATGGATGAAACAGGTATTTGAGAAGCTTGGATCAAGTTTATACGATTTTCTTCGGAAAAACAATTATCGCTCCTTTCCCATTGATCTTGTCCGTGAGATTGGCTGGCAACTCTTGGAATGTGTAGCATGTGTGTAGTCTTTGCAGTCTTTTCAATCTACTTGCTCTTGCATTTTCATCTTTGTTTTGCTTGTTGTTGACATGGTTACATTAAAGTTGTTTAGATTATCTCTCGGTTTTCTAAATGTAGTGCCTTTTCTCTCTTGGGTTTGTCTAATTTTGCAGTTATGCATGACTTGCGCATGATCATACGGACCTGAAACCAGAAAACATTCTGTTAGTCTCCTCAGACTATGTGAAAAATTCCCGAGTACAAGGTATATCTCTAATGGATCTGTATGTATGGCCTTAGTGTGGGCAACTAGTAATGTGCTAAAGGAATTTGTTGTGTTTTCTGTTATAGGGTTCTCGATTACAGAGGGATGTTTCCTATAAACGAGTGCCTAAATCAAGTGCAATAAAGGTTATTGATTTTGGTAGCACAACTTATGAGCGGCAGGAACAAAACTACATTGTGTCAACTAGGCATTACAGGGCACCAGAAGTCATTTTAGGTGGGTAGCTTTTGTTGTAGGACAAGTCATTTAAGATTCTGATAACTACAGACTGATGGAGAGACTTGGTTTTTGTGTAGGACTTGGCTGGAGTTATCCTTGTGATGTTTGGAGGCATTGGATGTATCATAGTGGAACTGTGCACGGTATGTGTCTGAACTACACTTAACTTTTGATGAGTCTTTGGGTCTGTATATTTTCTTTTATTAATTGAAAGTTTTGAGATTTGTAGGGGAGAAGCATTGTTCCAAACACATGAAAACCTGGAGCATCTAGCGATGATGGAGCGTGTTCTTGGGCCGTTTCCTCAACAAATGCTGAAGAAAGTGGAGTGGAGTCAAAAATAAAAAAAATGCTCTGAAGTGATCATATCCGCAGCCATATATCATATGGTCTGGTGTTTAACTATAAGTTTGTCTTTTTGGTGTGATAAAAGCCGACACGCAGAGAAATATGTGAGAAGAGGTCGTTTAGATTGGCCCGATGGGGCAACCTCAAGAGACAGCCTGAAAGCAGTATTGAAGCTTCCCAGGCTTCAGGTTCGTCAAGTGTTTGATCTAATGAAGTGTTACTACCGTTTATAGCTTCATTAGGTGTTGTTGACAATGTTTATGTGTGTTGTTGTTGTTACAGATCTGATAATGCAACATGTGGACCATTCGGCAGGAGAGTTGATAAACATGGTGCAAGGGCTGCTTAGGTTTGATCCGGCGGAAAGACTAACCGCTCGTGAAGCACTGAGCATCCTTTTTCGCAAGGAGAAGATGACGCGTGATCTTGAATTTGACGACGAGTGTTGTGTATATAGTGAGAGATGTATGTTTGTAGTAGTAACAACTAAGTAAAACCTTTTACCACATGGTGTTACAAGACAACCCCTACGAATTCTGATATTTATTAATTAAACAAGTGCTTTGAATCACTCCTTTTTTGAAGTGGAAGAGCGATTATTTGTCTATCATCTTGTTTCATAAAGTCTCTGTTCGTTCATCCTCCAAGTTCAAGAAAGAGCTAGAAAGTG
>CAJHQP010001829.1:0-101470 GCA_905132765.1 Moricandia arvensis
TTGGGTGAGAGTAGTACTAGGGTGGGTAACCACCGCCCTGGAAGTCCTCATCTTGCACCTTTTTTTTTAATCCAAAATGCGTGTCAACTTCGAAACCCCATAACTTTTGAACCATGAGGAACTATGTCGCCTACAAGACCTTTTTGGAATAAACAGAAAACCATCAACAGCAGTGATAAGGCTTGGACATTTTCGGACCCAAATTCAACGTTTTGAGTCTCAAAATGGTTGTGGAACGTTTCAGGCCTTTAAAAATTTGCAAACCAGTCTTTTTGTGTTTTGTCGTTGTGTTTCGATCAGTGTCCATGCACTTTCATAAAGTAAAATGAAAACGAATATTGAGCGTCCCACGCAAATTCACTCAATTTTTCTGAAATTAAGGATATAAGGAATCGGGAGACATGAACTAAAGCCTAATCCCTAATACCTAAACCCTAAACCCTTAACCCTAAACCAAGCATCGGATTCCACCAAAACTCCATCGTGAAGCCTGCTTGGGCGAGAGAAGTACTAGGATGGGTAACGTTCCGGGAAGTCCTCACCTTGCACCCTTTTTATTTTATCAAAAACGCGTTTCAACTTCGAAAACCCATAATTTTGAACGTTGAGGAACTATGTCGCCTACATAACCTTTTCGAAATAGCAACAAAACCATCAATGGCAGTGATAAGGCCTGGCAATTTTTCGGTCCCAAATTCAACGTTTTGGGCCTCAAAATGGTTGTGGACGTTTTGGGCGTTAAAAAGCTACGAACCGGCCTTTCTGTGTGTTTGTCGCCGTGTTTCGATCAAAGTCCATGCACTTTAATAAAATAAAAAATTCCAACGGATCATGCTGGTCCCACGAAACTACATCCAATTTTTCTGACCTTTAGGATATAAGGAATCGTGAGACATGTACTAAACCCTAAACCCTAAACCATAGACCGTAAACCCTAAAATCTGCACCAGATCCCACTAGAACTCCATAGTGAAGCCTGCTTCAGCGAGAGTAGTTCTAGTATGGGTGACCTCCCAAGAAGTCCTCATCTTGCACCTTTTTTTTAATCCAAAACGCGTGTAAACTTTGAGACCCCATAACTTTTGAACCGTGATGAACTACGTTTCTTACAGCACCTTTTCGGAATGGCCACAAAACCATCAATGGCAGTGATAAGGCCTGGCCATTTTTCGGTCTCCAATTCAACGCTTTCAGCCTCAAAATGACTGTGAATGTTTTGGGAGATACTAAAGCTTCGAACCGGTGTTTCGGCGTTTTGTCGTCGTATTTTGATCAACTTCTATTCACTTTTAAAAAATAAAAAATGCCAACGAATCATGCGGGCCCCAGGCAAATACACCCAATTTTTCTGAATTTAAAGATATAAGGAATCGTGCGACAAGTACTAAACTCTAAATCCTAAACCCTAGACCCTAAACCTTGCACCTGATCCAACTAGTACTCCATAGTGAAGCCTGCTTGTGCGAGAGAAGTACTATGATGAGTGACCTCCCAAGAAGTCCTCATCTTGCACCCTTTTTTTTAAAATCCAAAACGTGTGTCACCTTTGGGACCCCATAACTTTTGAACCGTATGGAACTACGTTGCCTACAGCACCTTTTACGATTGGCCACAAAACATCATTGGCAGTGATAAGGCCTGGCCATTTTTTGGTCCTAAATTCAACGTTTTGAGCCTCAAAATGGCTGTGAACGTTTTGGGCGTTAATAAAGCTGCGAACTTGTCTTTCTGCGTTTTTTTGTCGTGTTTCGGTCGATGTCCATTCACTTTTATAAAGTAGAAAATGCCAACGAATCATGGAAATACCATGCAAAAACACCCAATTTTACTGAACATAAGGATATAAGGAATCGTGAGACATGTGCTACACCCTAAACCCTAAACACAAAACCCTAGACCCTAAACCCTGCACCGGATCCCACTAGAACTCCATAGTGAAGTCTGCTTGGGAGAGAGTAGTACTAGGGTGGGTAACCGCCCTGGAAGTCCTCATCTTGCACCCTTTTTTTTAATCCAAACGCGTGTCAACTTCGGAACCCCATAACTTTTGAACCATGAGGAACTACGTCGCCTACAACACCTTTTTGGAATGACCAGAAAACCATCAAAGGCAGTGATAAGGCTTGGACATTTTTCGGACCCAAATTCAACGTTTCAAGCTTCAAAATGGCTGTGGAACGTTTCAGGCCTTAAAAACTTGCGAACCAATCTTTCTGCGTTTTGTCGTTGTGTTTCGATCAGTGTCCAAGCATTTTATAATGTAAAAAATGCCAATAAATCATGCAGGTCCCACGCAAATCCTCCCAATTTTTCTGAATTTATGGATATAAGGAATCGTGAGACATGTACGAAAACCTAAACCCTAATCCCTAAAATCTAAACTTAACTCTTTACCCTAAACCAAGCACCGGATCCCACCAGAACTCCATAGTGAACCCTTCTTGGGCGAGAGTAGTACTCGATGGGTGACCTCCCGAGAAGTCCTCATCTTGCACCCTTTTTAATACAAAACGCGTGTCAACTTCGAAACACCATAACTTTTGAACTGTTAGGAACTATGTCGCCGACATCACCTTTTTGGAATGACCAATAACCACCAACGGCAGTGATAAGGCTTGGACATTTTTCAGACCCAAATTCAACATTTTGAGCCTCAAAATGGCTGTGAACGTTTTAGGTGGTAATAAAGCTGCGAACCGGTCTTTCTGCATTTTGTCTTCGTGTTTCTATCAATGTCCATTCACTTTTATAAAGTAAAAAATGCCAACGAATCATGCGGGTCCCACGCAAATACACCCATTTTTTGAACTTAAGGATATAAGGAATTGTGAGACATGTACAAAACCCTTAACCCCAAACCCTAAACCCTAAACCCTGCACCGGATCCCACTAGAACTCCATAGTGTAGCTTGCTTGGGCGAGAGTAGTACTACGATGGGTGGCCTCCCAGGAAGTCCTCATCCTGCACCTTTTTCATCCAAAACGCGTGTCAACTTTGAGACCCCATAACTTTTGAACCGTGAAGAACTACGTCGCCTACAACACCTTTTCGGAATGGGCACATAACCATCAATGGCAGTGGTAAGGCCAACCCATTTTTTGGTCCCAAATTCAACGTTTTGAGCCTCAAAATGGCTGTGAAAACTTTAGGCGTTAATAAAGCTGCGAACCGGTCTTTTTGTGTTTTGTCGTCATGTTTCGATCAATGTCCATTTACTTTTATAATGTAAAAAATGCCAACGAATCATGCAGGTCCAATGCCAATACACCCAATTTTTTCTGAACATAAGGATATAAGGAATCATGAGACATGTACAAAACCGTAAATCATAGACCCTCAACCATGCACTGGATCCCACTTGAACTCAATAGTGAAGCCTGCTTGGGCGAGAGTAGTACTAGGATGGGTGACCTCCCAGGAAGTCCTCATCTTGCACCCATTTTTAATCCAAAACGCGTGGCACCTTCAAAACCCCATAACTTTTGAACCGTGAGGAACTACAACGCCAACATAACCTTTTTGGAATGACAAAAAAACTATCAACGGCAGTGATAAGGCTTGGACATTTTTCGGACCCAAATTCAATGTTTTGACCTTCAAAATGGCTGTGGAATGTTTCATGCCTTAAAAAACTTGCGAACTCGGTCTTTTTACGTTTTTTTCGTTGTGTTTCGATCAATGTCCATGCACTTTTATAAAGTAAAAATGCCAACGAATCATGCGGGTCCCACGCAAATTCACCCATTTTTTGAACTTAAGGATATAAGGAATCGTGAGACATGTACTAAACCCTAAACCCTAGACCTAATCCCTAAACCCTGCACCGGATCCCACTAGACTACATAGTGAAGCCTGCTTGGGCGAGAGTAGTACTAGGATGGGTGACCTCCCAAGAAGTCCTCATCTTCCACCTTTTTTAAATCCAAAGCGCGTGTCAAATTTGAGACCCCATTACTTTTAAACCGTGAGGAACTACGTTGCCTGCATCACCTTTTCGGAATGACCACAAAACCATCAACGACAGTGATAAGGCTTGCACCCTTTTTGGACCCAAATTCAATGTTTCGAGCTTCAAAATGGCTTTGGAACGTTTCAGGCCACAAAGCAATCAAAGGCAGTGATAAGGCCTGGCCATTTTTCGATCCCAAATTCATCGTTTTAAGCTTCAAAATGGCTGTGAACGTTTTGGGCGTTAATAAAGCTGCGAACCGGGCTTTCTGCGTTTTGTCGTCGTGTTTCGATCAAATACGCCCAATTTTACTGAACTTAAGGATATAAGGAATCATGAGACATGTACTAAGCCCTAAACCCAAAACCCTAGACACTAAACCCTGCACCGTATCCCACTAGAACTCCGTAGTGAAGCCTTCTTTGGCGAGAGTAGTACTAGGGTGGGTAACCGCCCAGGAAGTCCTCATCTTGCACCCTTTTTTAAATCCAAAACGCGTGTCAACTTTGAAACCCCATAACTTTTGACCCATGAGGAACTATGTCGCCTACAACACTTTTTTGGAATGACCACAAAACCATCAACTGCGGTGATAAAGCTGGGATATTTTTCATACCCATATTCAACGTTTCAAGCTTCAAAGTGGTTGTATAACGTTTCAGTCCTTTGAAAAACTTGTGAACCATTCTTTCTGCGTTTTGTCGTTGTTTTTCGATCAATGTTCGTGCTTTTTATAAAGTAAAAATGCTAATAAATCATGAAGGTCCCACGTAAATTCACCCAATTTTTCTTAATTTAAGGATATAAGGAATCATGAGACATGTACTAAAACCTAAACCCTAATCCCTAAACCCTAAACCCTTAACCCTAAAGCAAGCACCTGATCCCACCAGAAGTTCATAGTGTGAAGCCTGCTTGGGAGAGAGTAGTACTAGGGTGGGTAACCGCTCATTAAGTCCTCATATTGCACCTTTTTTGTTTTAATCCAAAACGGGTGTCATCTTCGAAACCCCATAACTTTTTAACCGTGAGGAACTACGTCGCCTACAGCACCTTTTTGGAATGACCACAAAACCATCAACGGCAGTGGTAAGGCTTGGACATTTTTCGGACCCAAATTCAATGTTTCAAGCTTCAAAATGGCTGTGGAACGTTTCAGGCCTTACGAAAACTTGCGAACCGGTCTTTCTGCGTTTTCTCGTTGTGTTTCAATTAATGTCCATGCATTTTATAAAGTAAAAAATGCCAACAAATCATGCAGGTCCCAAGCAAATTCACCCAATTTTTCTGAATTTAAGGATATAAGGAATCGTGAGACATGTACTAAAACCTAAACCCTAAAACCTAAACCCTAAACCAAGCACCGGATCCCACCAGAAGTCCATAGTGAACCCTGCTTGGGCGAGAGTAGTACTCGAATGGGTGACCTCCCGGTAAGTCCTCATCTTGCACCCATTTTTTTAATACAAAACGCGTGTTAACTTTGAAACCCCATAACTTTTGAACCGTTAGGAACTACGTCGCCAACATCACCTTTTTGGAATGACCAAAAACCATCAACGGCAGTGATAAGGCTTGGACATTTTTCAGACCCAAATTCAACGTTTTGAGTCTCAAAATGGTTGTGGAACGTTTCAGGCCATAAACATTTTTCGAACCGGTCATTCTGCATTTTGTCGTTGTGTTTTGATCAATTTCCATGTACTTTGATAAAGAAAAGAATGCAAACGAATCATGCAGGTCCCATGAAAATTCACCCAATTTTTTTGAAATTAAGGATATAAGGAAACGTGAGACATGTAATTAAGCCTAAACCCTAATACCTAAACCCTAAACACGTAACCCTAAACCGAGCACCGGATCCCACCAGAACTCCATTGTGAAGCCTGCTTGGGCGAGAGTAGTACTAGGATGGGTGACGTTCCAGGAAGTCCTCATCTTGCAACCTTTTAATTTTATCCAAAATGAGTGTCAAATTCCAAACCACATAACTTTTGAACCGTGAGGAACTACGTCGCCTACAATACCTTTTCGGAATGGCCACAAAACCATCATTGGCAGTGATAAGGCCTGGCCATTTTTAGGTCCCAAATTCAACGTTTTGGGCCTTAAAATGTTTGTGAACGTTTTGGCATCAAAAAGCTACGAACCGGTTTTTCTGTGTTTTGTCGCCATGTCTCGATCAACGTCCATGCACTGTGTTTTGTCGCCGTGTTTCGATCAACGTCCATTTTTCTTAATTTAAGGATATAAGGAATCGTGAGACATGTACTAAACCCTAAACCATAAACCCTGCATCGGATCCCACAAGAACTCCATAGTGAAGCCTTCTTGGACGAGAGTAGTACTCGGATGTGTGACCTCCCTGGAAGTCCTCATCTTGCACCCTTTTTATTTTTTTTAATCCAAAACGCGTCTGAACTTCGAAACCCCATAACTTTTGAACCGTGAGGAACTATGTCGCATACATCACTTTTTCGGAAAGGCCACAAAACCATTATTGGCAGTGATAAGTCTTGGCCATTTTTCGTACCCAAGTTCAATGTTTTGAGCCACAAAATGGCTGTGGAACGTTTCTGATGCACCCCAGGACATGGAACCAGCCCAGAATGGTGATACGTACGATCAGATCAGTTCAACCGAGGTTCACCCATCCAACCGTACCAGATCAACGAACCGTGCCGTGTATAGAATCGACCTGCGTACATCAGGAAATGACCTAAGGCTGGAACCATGACCTAATGATAGAACTGACCTTCCCACAGCCAGTATTTCTTGACCCATTCGACATTCTAAGACCAACAATAGAGCCAGAACTCAAGATCAACGAGTGGAACCTGATTCAGGACACAACACTTCACTTTTGGCCCGTTTGGTACATACTGCATGTCCCGATGGTAGTGTACATGACCTTTCCGACCAGTTTGATGATTTCATGATCATCGATCATTCTAATGTCTCTAAAGCAAGGATACTTAAGCTCTCTGAAGATTTTGTTCGACTAAAGTTACCATCCGTTCATGAAAGTTCAACAATCACCCACACAGACAGCCCACAGTACGTCCTGCTCCTTACCGCAGTACACCCATCTGGTTCAGACGAACTTGGGAAGTAGGCGAAGGGTCATTTATGGACCAGGCTAGACTCAGATGAACCTGGACAGTAGACCAATGGTCATTTCGACCAGAACAAGAACCCTTTAGTCATTTGACCATTTTTAGTCTTTGTTGTTTTTTCTATGTGTGTTTTTCCACAAAATTCTAAGTCTTTTCATATGCCTTTGCTACTATAAATATGTAATCCTTCTCTAGCAATAAAGTAATCAATTTTCTTCTTATATTTGAGTTCATTCTCTTTGTTCTTTGCTTAGAACATTTCTGTTTCTTGGTGAGGTTATCTCCAAGTTAACAAACCTTCGATCGTTGGACTTGTGCGTTACATCAAGCAACGTTGAATCTCTGGTAGTATCAAGAGACCTTCCGCACCTCTTGTGTCACCATTCAAACCATCAGTTTTCCCTTGTGGGAGAGTTCATATCCTTCAGACCGTTTTAAGGATCATGTCCAATCCTAGGACGTATCAAGTGGTATCAGAGCCACTCAATTGGTATCATCTATCCATTATTCTCATCTTCCATTTAAATTTCTTCAAACACTTCTTCTTCTTTCTATCTTGAATCTGGGCCCCTCATTACCATCCACTATATAAAAAAATAAAGATCAAAACAAAAGAGAGAAAAAAAAGTGTAAAAACAATAATAATAATTCGAAAAGTTTGATTGTGGTTTGGTGGTGGAAGAGAAAGCCTGCTGGCCGAGGAGAAATCTGGCCTTTGAGGAGTTTAAAGCGGATTCCAAAACCCAAATTTCCTATCTTCCTATCTCATTTCATTGTTTGTTTACGTGGAAAACTCATTGGGAAACTTGGTTTCTCTTTCTTAGAACTTTGATAAAAACTCTTGAGTGACCATCCAAATTTCGAGTGAAACACTTGAGTGGGGAGAATAAACACCTGAGCGTGTGAGGAATATATTTAACTGTGCTAATCTTTGGTGTTTAGCAATTTCAGGAACCATGGAGAGTGAAGATGAAAGAAACCGTCCCGGAAATTATGTAGCCTGCTTGCCCAACTTGCAAATGAGAGCTTTAAATGATTCTTTTACTATCCTTTTAAAAACATGTTTGGAGTAGATCCATCAACTTCTTGATCAGAATCAGGTTCGTCAAACAAATCAGTCCGGAACCGAAGCAAGAAGAGAACACCCAATACGGACTAACCGATCCGATGATGATGACGAGGAGGAGTTCCTTGATGATCGTTCCGTCAACCGACCTAGGAGAGGTCCACGACACAAAAACCATGAAGGAGGTGATGTTAATCCTTTTGCTAGGAGAAATGAACAGGTTGATGATGGTTTAGGTGGTTTGAAACTAAAGATTCCACCCTTTGAAGGCAAAAACGATCCTGATGCATTTTTAGATTGGGAAAGAAAAATTGAGCTCGTTTTTTATTGTCTAAATTTCTATGAACTTCAAAAGGTTAGGTTGGCTGCAACTGAATTTACTGGCTATGCTATTAAATGGTATGATCAAGTGTTAACTCGCAGGAGGAGAACAAGTGCAAGACCTATAGCCTCATGGGATGAGCTCACTGCCTCGATGAGAAAAAGATTTGTTCTAGAGCACTACCATCGTGACCTTCACCAAAGGCTTAGGCGGTTGCTTCAAGGAACCAAATCAGTTGAGGACTACTTCCAGGAGATGGAAACACTGATGATCAAAGCTGATGTGGATGAGACTTTGGAGGCTACTATGGTGAGATTCCTTTTCGGACTCAATCGTGATATTTAAGACCGAATGGAGCTTCAAGAGTACGAAATTTTGGACCAGATGCTACACAAAGCTATCTTGATTGAGCAGAAAATCAAGAGGAAGGGCCTTTCCAAACCATCCTATGCTCCAAAACCGGCCTTTGCTTCCAACCCAAACTACCAAGACAAAGGTAAGTCTCCAGCCCCAACAAATACAGCTTTTAAGACTAATTTCCCTGCTCGTGTTGATAGAGAAAATACTTATGGACTTCCCAAACGAACAAGAGACATCCAGTGCTTTAGATGTCATGGTCTTGGGCATTATGCTAACCATTGTCCAAACCATAAGGTGATGATTCTCTTGGAGAATGGAGAAGTTGAGTCCGAGGACAACAAGGAGGATAAGGAAGATCTTGGTCCAGTCTAGGATGAGGATGAAGAACCAGTCGATTACCCACATCAAGGACAACTTCTGGTTGCTAGGATACCCTTGGACGATTCAGACAGTCCAATGTTTGATGAGTACGAGCCCATGGACGATGATCTCAGACCAGTTTATGACCAACATCTTGGTTCAATCTTTGACGACTACCTGGACAAAGAATCAGTCCCGACCTTTGATGAGGAACCTGACCATATCAACTATCCAGCTCACAGTCCATTACTTGTCACTAGGAGATCCTTGAGTGTGCAACCCAAAACCAATGAACAAGAACAAAGGGAGAATATTTTTCACTCTGGATGTTTGATTTCCGATAAAGTCTGTTCTTTGATTATTGATGGTGGCAGTTGCACTAATATTACTAGTGATACTCTTGTTAAGAAACTTGGAGTAGTGACCAGACCTCTCTCTCGACCTTTCCGTTTGGAATGGCTCAACGAGGCTGGTGAGCAACATGTGAAGGAAAAAGTCACGGTCCCTCTTACCATCGGACGATAAGAGGACGAAGTCCTTTGCAATGTCATTCCCATGGATGCCTGTCACATACTTTTGGGTCCACCATGGCAGTTCGACAAAAAGGCGGTACATGATGGATACACAAACCAGAACTCCTTTGATCATAAAGGGAAAAAGATCACACTGGTGCCCTGGACTCCTTTGGAGGTCCACCAAGATCAGATCCAACTCAAGAAGGGTCGAGACAAGGAAATAAAATTGGATGAACCAGAGACATCTCGTAAGAATTCCAATTTCTTTATCAAAGAAAGTCAGGTCAGAAATTCTCTTTACTCTCAACAGCCATTTCTCTTGTTTGTTTACAAAGATTATCTAATGGCTTCTTCCTCTAACTTTGCTACGGAAATTCTGAGTGATTTGATAGATGTCTTGCAGGATTACTCTGATGTCTTTCCAGATGAGAACCCAAAAGGTTTTCCACGAATAAGAGGCATTGAACATCAAATTGATTTCATTTCGGGTGCACAGCTTCCGAACCGACTAGCATATCGAACCAATCCAGTTGAAATCAAGGAACTTCAGAAACATATTGGAGAGCTTCTTGAGAAAGGCTACATTAGAGAAAACCTTAGCCCTTGTGACATACCTGTCCTCTTTGTGCCCAAAAAGGATGGATCTTGGCGGATGTGTGTGGACTGCCGCGCCATCAACAACATAACGGTAAAGTATAGGAATCTAATTCATAGACTTGATGACAAGCTTGATGAATTGCATGGTTCCTCTGTTTTCTCTAAGATAGATTTGAAAAGTGGCTATCACCAAATTTGCATGAAAGAAGATGATGAATTGAAAATTGCATTCAAAACAAAACTAGGATTGTATGAATGGCTTGTCATGCCATTTGGTCTCACTAGTGCACCTAGTACATTCATGTGCTTGATGAATGATATCTTGCTATCATTATTTAGTCATTTTGTTGTTGTCTACTTTGATGACATACTTATCTACAACAAGAGTCTTGATGATCATAAAAAGCATTTGAAATCTGTTCTAGAAATCCTTAGGAAAGAACACTTGTTTGCTAATCTTGCTAAATGCTCTTTTGGGACAGATTACGTGGTCTTCTTAGGTTTTGTTGTAGGTGAAGATGGACTCAGAATGGACGAAGAGAAAATCAAAGCCATCCGAGATTGGCCTAGTCCAACAACTGTGGGCGAAGTGAGGAGCTTTCACGGACTTGTTGGGTTCTACCGACAGTTTGTCCCAAACTTCAGCACTATAGAAGCTCCAGTCACTGAGGTGATCAAAAAGAATGTTGGGTTCAAATGGGAACAAGCTCAAGAAGAGACATTTCAAAATCTCAAAGGGAAGTTAACTCAAGCTCCTTTACTTCTGCTTCCTGATTTTTCTAAAACTTTTGAGATCGAATGTGATGCTTCGGATGTTGGTATTGGTGCTGTCTTGATGCAGGACAGAAGACCCATTGCTTATTTCAGTGAGAAACTTGGAGGAGCCACGCTCAACTACCCCACTTACGACCAGGAATTGTATCCTTTGGTGCGAGCACTTCAGACTTGGTAACACTATCTCTGGCCAAAGGAGGTCGTGATCCACACTGATCACCAATCATTGAGCACCTCAAGGGCCAGCAAAATCGAAACAAAAGGCACACATGTTGGGTCGAGTTCATTGAGACCTTTCCTTATGTGATCAAGTACAAACAAGGTAAGGAAAACGTGGTGGCCGATGCCTTGTCTAGAAGATACACTCTTCTCTCAACTCTAGAAACAAAGTTTCTTGGATTTGAATTTATCAAAGATTTGTATGCAACTGATCCGGATTTCAAAGATGTTTTTAGAAAATGTTCCAAGACTGCTTATGGGAAGTACTATCAAGTGTCTGATTTCCTATTCTATGATAACCGCTTGTGTGTGCCCCAATGTTCTTTGAGGCAGTTGTTTGTCAGGGAATCACATGGAGGAGGTCTTATGGGACATTTTGGAACCAAGAAGACATACAAGGTGGTGTATGAGCATTTTTATTGGCCAAGCTTGATAAAGGATGTAGAGAGGATTTGCAAGCAATGTGTGGTTTGCAAGAAAGCCAAATCCAAAGTGCAAAACCAAGGTTTGTATTCAGCTCTACCCATTCCATCTCATCCTTGGGTCGATATATCTATTGATTTTGTTCTTTGATTGCCTAGAACTAAGTCTGGTCGAGATTCTATCTTTGTGGTGGTTGATAGGTTTTCGAAAATGTCTCATTTCATACCTTGTCATAAAACTGATGATGCCTTACATGTTGCTGAGCTGTTCTTTAGAGATGTTGTTAGGTTGCACGAAATGCCTAGAACCATTGTTTCAGATGGAGATGCTAAGTTCCTTAGCTATTTTTGGAAGACTTATGTGGTCCAAGTTAGGAACGAGGCTTTTGTTTTCCACCACTTGTCATCCTCAAACTGAGGTTGTAAACCAGACCTTATTTGCATTGCTTATGTCATTGATTAGAAAGAATCTTAGACTTTGGGAAGAATTTTTGCCTCATGTTGAGTTTGCATACAATCATTCTGTGCATTCTGCTACTAAGTTATCTCCGTTTGAGATTGTTTATGGCTTCAACCCTATTTCTCCACTTGATCTTTTGCCTTTGCCTTTGAGTGAAAGAATTAGTACAGATGGGGAAAACAAGGCTGAGACCATTCGGAAGTTGCATGAGAAGGTCCGAGCCAACATTGAAGCCAAGACAGAGATTTATGAGAGAAAGGCAAATAAGAAACTTCATAAACAAACTTTCTTCATGAAGATATTGCGAAGGTCATATTTAAGGAAAGAGACCTTGTGTGGGTTCACTTCAGAAAGGAACAATTACCTGAAGAAAGAAAGTCTAAACTCATGCCTAGAGTCGATGGTCCCTTTCAGATCATTAAGAAAATCCATGACACTGCTTATCAGCTTGATCTTAAAGGTAAGTATGATCTTTCTTCAAGTTTTAATGTTTCTGATTTATCTCTTTTCCCTGCAGATGATCCAGATTTGTGGACAAATCCTTTTGAAGAGGAAGGGAATGATGCACCCCAGGACGTGGAACCATCCCAGCATGGTGATCAGTACGATCAGATCAGTTCATCCGAGGTTCACCCATCCAACCGTACCAGATCAACGGACCGAGCCGTGTACAGAATCGACCTGCGTACATCCAGAAATGACCTAAGGCTGGAACCATGACCTAATGATAGAATTGACCTTCCCACAACCAGTATTTCTTGACCCATTCGACATTCTAAGACCAACAGTCGAGCCAGAACTCAAGATCAACGAGTGGAACCTGATTCAGGACACAACACTTCACTTCTGGTCCGTTTGGTACATACTGCATGTCCTGATGGTAGTGTACATGACCTTTCTGACCAGTTTGATAATTTCATGATCATCGATCATTCTAATGTCTCTAAAGCAAGGATACTTAAGCTCTCTGAAGATTTGGTTCGACTAAAGTTGCCATTTGTTCATGAAAGTTCAACAATTTTCCACACAGACAGCCCACAGTACGTCCTGCTCCTTATCGCAGTACACCCATCTGGTTCGGACGAACCTGGACAGTAGGCGAAGGGTCATTTATGGACCAGGATAGATTCAGATGAACCTTGACAGTAGACCAAGGGTCATTTGGACCAGAACAAGAACCAAAGAGTCATTTCACAATTTTTAGTCTTTGTTGCTTTTTCTATGTGTGTTTTTCCACAAAAATCTAAGTCTTTTCATATCCCTTTGCTACTATAAATATGTAATCCTTCTACAGCAATAAATCAATCAATTTTATTCTTATATTTTAATTCATTCTCTTTTTTTAGATCATTTATGTTTCTTGGTGAGGTTATCTCGGAGTAAACAAACCTTCGATCGTTGGACTTGTGCGCCACATCAAGCAACGTCGAATCTCTGGTAGTATCAATAGACCTTCCGCACCTCTTGTGTCACCATTCAAACCATCAGTTCTCCCTTGTTGGCGAGTTCATATCCTTCAGACCGTTTGAGTGATCTTGTCCAATCCTAGGATGTATCAGTTTCGGCCTTAAAAGTTGCGAACCGGACTTTGTGCGTTTTGTTCGTTGTGTTTCTATCAATGTCAGGCACTTTTATAAATTAAAAAATTCCAACGAATCATGCGGGTCCCATGCATATACACCAAAAAAATTTTGAACTTAAGTATATAAGGAATCGTGAGACATGTACTAAAATCTAAACCCTAAACCCTAGACCCTAAACCCTGCACTGGATCCATCTAGAACTCCATAGCGAAGCCTGCTTGGGCGAGAGTAGTACTGCGATGGGTAACCTCCCAAGAAGTCCTAATCTTGCACCTTTTTTAAAAAAAAAATCAGAACACGTGTCAACTTCGAGACCCCAAAACTTTTGAACCGTGAGAAACTACGTCTCCTACAGAACCTTCCCGGAATGGCCACAAATCCATTTTCGGTCCCAAATTCAACGTTATGAGCATCAATTTGGCTGTGAACGTTTTGGGCGTTACTAAAGCCGCGAACCGGTCTTTCTGCGTTTTGTCATCGTATTTCGATCAATGTCCATTCAATTTTATAATGTAAAAAATGCCAACGAATCATGCAGGTCCCACGCAAATACACCCAATTTTTCTGAACTTAAAGATTAAAGGAATCGTGAGACATGTACTAAACCGTAAAGCCTAAACCCTAGATACTAAACCCTGCACCAGATCCCACTTGAACTCAATAGTGAAGCCTGCTTGGGTGAGAGTAGTATTAGGATGGGTGACTGATACGCCCCGGTTCGAGCACCGACCTGCTTGGATCATGGACACGGCTCAAGATGGCGATCTTGTCGACCAGCTCGACTCAACCGAGGTTCATGATGCGCCCCAGGACATGGAACCAGCCCAGCACGGTGATCGGGACGTTCAGAACAATCCAACCGAGGTTCACCCGTCCAACCGTACCAGATCAACGGACAGTGTCGTCTACAGAATCAACCCGCGGACATCCGGAGATGACCTAAGGCTGGAACCACGACCTGATGAACGAATTGACCGTCCCACAGCAAGTCTTTCCCGACCCATTCGACAATCTAAGACCAATAGTCAAGCCAGAATTCAAGATCAACGAGTGGAACCTGAGATAGGACACAACACTTCACTTCTGGCCCGTTTGGTACGTACCGCATGGCCCGAAGGACATGAACATGACTTTTCCGACCAGATTGAAGATTTCATGATGATCGATCTTTCTAATCTCTCTAAAGCAAGGATAATTAAGCTTACTGAAGATTTGGTTCAACTAAAGTTGTCATCCGTTCACAAAAGTTCATCAATCAACCACACGGACAGACCACAGTGCGTCCTGCTCCTTACCGCAGTACACCCGCTGGGTACAAACGAACCTGGACAGTAGCTGAAGGGACATTTGTTGACCAGAGTAGATTCGGACGAACCTGGACAAGTACACCAAGGGTCATTCAACCAGGTCAAGAACCGAAGAGTTATTTTGACTATTTTTCATCTTTTTCCACAAAACTCTAAGTCCTTTCACATACCTTTTGCTACTATAAATATGTACTCACAAGCCACGAAATAAATCAGATTGTTTTCCCCTTTTTATGAGTTTTTACTCTTTGTTCTTTGCTTAGAACATTTCTGGTTTCTTGGTGTGGTTAGCTTCAAGAGATCTCTCTAATCTGTTGGACCGGTGCGTCACATCCGGCAACGTTTAGAAATCCTTCGTATTGGTGGACTTGTGCGTCATATCAAGCATCAAACGAAGTCGGGAATATCAAAGGCCTTCCGCAACCTTTGTGCGACCCTTCAATCCATCAGTTCTCCTTCCGGAGTTCATATCCATCCTTACCGATCGAGTGATCCTTATTTAGGGCGTATCAAGTGGTATCAGAGCCACTTTTCCGGTATTGTCTATTCATCCATCTTTCTCATCTTCCATTTCTTCTAAACACTTCTTCATCTTTCTATCTTGAACCCGGGCCCCTCATTACCATCCACTAGTATAAAAAAAAAAGAAAAGAAAAGAAAAGAAAAGAAAAGAAAAATATCGATCAAAAAAAAAAAAAAAAAAAAAGATTCAAGAGTTTGATTTGTGGATTGGTGGTGGAAGAGTAAGCCTGCTGGCCGAAGAGAAATCCGGCCTTTGAGGTGGTTAAGGCGGGTTCCCCTTTAAATCTCTTATCTTTCTATCCTAAACACTTTGATCTTGCTTGGATTTTCCCATTGGGATTCCTTGATCTGTTCTCTTAGAACATTGAGAAGAAACTTGTGTGATCACCATAAAATCTGAGAGAAAACACTTGAGTGGGTGAGATTAAACACTTGAGAGAGTGAGGAATTTTATCTACTAACTTTTGTGTTGAGATTTTCAGGTTAAAATGTTTGGTCTTCACCGGAGAAGTAGCAAGGAGAAACTCTCACGACCATTTATCTCTCAAACTCTTTTTAAATATCCTGAAAATAGATTTGATGAGTTTGTTAGTGTGCAGGAAAAGTCAAAAAGGAGGAGCAAAGATCATGTCAAGAAATCCAAAAACGAAACTGTTCCAAAAAGGCGATCCTTTCAGTTTGATATCCAAGAGATCTGTGATGACTTTGAGAAAGGATTGATGAAAGCTCTCAAGGACGTCAGCAAGAGCCACAAGAAGAGAACATCCACATGTGCACCAGTAGCTGAGCCATCCTTGTTCATCAACAAGAAACCCAAAGGTAAATCTGAAACCCATGTTGAGGAGTTTAAAGATTTTTCAGATTCTTTACCTACCTTTGATGAATATGATGACGAGATTATTGAAAGTTTGATGACTTGTGATGATAAATGTGATCTTCCTTCTCTGGAACCTGAGTTTGAAATTGATAATGAACAGGCTAATGTAGAGCTAACCGTTTTACAACCGGAGCTTCCGAGTAGTCTTGTTTTGTCTCAACAGGTTTTTGAGGAAGAGCCACTGGACTATCCACATCAGTTCCCATGTCTTGGCACTTGGATATCTTTGGATGATGGTCCAGATCCTATCTTTGATGTGGAGGACGAACCTGATCCAGTCTTTGATGAAGAAGCAACAAGCATCACATCCATTGCTATGGAAAATCATCTTTGCTTTGACCCCGGCACAACTACTGCTCCTTCATCTCCCGCCCCTTTGCCTCCTGATCTTCACAAGCACTGTGAGAAACCTAATTTGATTAATTATCTGCCTGGTATGCTTGTCAAGATTAGTACTCATGATATAACTCGTTTTGGTCTTGACAAGATGAAAGAATTTTGTGTTTCAAATTTTGTTTTTGATAACATGATTAATTCTTTTCAAATCTTAAAACCTGATGAACTTCTTGATCATAAACGTTTTCAAAATGATAAAGGCATCAACTCTGGAATTATTTTGACCTTTGATCAGTTCTTGAAGCATAGCAAAGGCTTTGATCATTTTGAAAAGTTTCTTGAGAGTGATTTGAAACAAACTGACTTTTGTATTAGAAAATCTTTTGATTCGTTTGTTTTCAAAGAAAATAGTTTTGATCTGAGTTCTTCTAGACATGCATTGATCACTGATGATTTATTTGCATCCTCTTGTGCCTTGAACGAAATTTTCGTTAAGAAGTTGCTAGAACATGAATCACTTAGAACTGAAAATTATTTTTGTGATCTTGATTCTTGTGATTCTGGTTTGCATCCTGATCTTATGTGTTTTGAAACTGATAAGACTTGGCATTTTCTGAGATCATTTCAAGATAATTGTGTTGTTTTGAGCCTTGATGATATTGTGGTTTACAACACTTTCTTTGAAAAACATCTTGAGTCTTTGATGGTTAATTCTCAATCTGAACTTAAGCTTGTGTGTTCAGATGTTGAGCAGGATATGCCCGTCTTAGGAATGAATACTATTGTTGCATATCGTGATAACATTTTGTTCTGTAATGTTTATTTTAATGTGCATCTTGACAGGCTGAAATATGTGCTACTTGTTCTTGGAAAAGATATCTTGATTCATGATTGGAACAAGTATTTGTCTTGCACATTTGATCCTGGTATTTTAGTGTTTGTTTTGAGTATCCAGGAAATACAGGTTCAGCCTCTGAGACATGAAAGCATTGACCGTGCCCAACATGAGTTTTGGAGAAGCTTTGTTGAAACCGGCTACCTTGGAGATGTCAGCGACAGAGGTTCACTCCAAGAAGGATATCTCGGCCCCCAGAAGGTCATTTGTCTTGAATCCAATTTTCTCGGAACGCCAACTCAAAAGGGATTTATTGAGGCCTGGAATCGCATGAAAAGCTTCAGGGATGAAGAAGTTATGAATTTTCCAAATCAGAGGTTCTTCAACCCATCTATCCGCGAGTACCAGATTTCTAAAGGAGATTCAGGACCAAGAAAGAAGCGTCCTGAGCCAAAACCGATCCTCCATGAACCAAAGGTGTTTCCTCAGTCATTCTCCTGTCTAAACCAAAAGCACTGTAAGGATCATGAGTTGATTGTCTCTACTCTTCATGAAAATGTTTTGAAACCGAGAATTTCAAAGAGGAAACATATTCTTACTTGGTTGAAACACGTTTTGCTCAAACCTTTTCATGAATTTTTTCATTGAGCTGTGCTTTGAAAGAGATTTGGTGTAGGAACAAGCATGAACCGAAATTGCGTAGACCAAAAGATTATTTTGATTTCGTTCATGAAGAAAATCCTTTAAATTTGGCATTGTCTCTTGCTTTTCCTATCAGTTTGACACCTTGGCCAAATTTTGAACTTGATAAAACAATTTTGGTGATCAGTTTACTTGCTTGATGCTTGCCCACGTGCTTGATGATTATCCTAGGAGTTTGGACCCTGTTTTTGATGTCTTAAGGATAGAGAAACCCTTTGATTATTTCTTTCGCAGATTTGATGTGGTTTCTCTAGTTGTTTTGAAAGTGCAGGATACAAAGGATCAGTTTCAGATGGAAGCAAACAGAGGAGAACGACACCACACTTGTGTTTTTGGAACATGGAATTGGAAATACTTGAGGGAAATAAGTTCAAAACTCCAAGGAAGTTTCTCTCCAAATTTATCCTTCATTGAATTTTACTTGTTTTCAAAATTCTTTTTGTCTGATTCATCTTCTTTTGATTCAGGTAAAATGGATTTGAGGTCAAATCCTTTTGAAGAGGGAGGGAATGATACGCCCCGGTTCGAGCACCGACCTGCTTGGATCATGGACACGGCTCAAGATGGCGATCTTGTCGACCAGCTCGACTCAACCGAGGTTCATGATGCGCCCCAGGACATGGAACCAGCCCAGCACGGTGATCGGGACGTTCAGAACAATCCAACCGAGGTTCATCCGTCCAACCGTACCAGATCAACGGACAGTGTCGTCTACAGAATCAACCCGCGGACATCCGGAGATGACCTAAGGCTGGAACCACGACCTGATGAACGAATTGACCGTCCCACAGCAAGTCTTTCCTGACCCATTCGACATTCTAAGACCAATAGTCAAGCCAGAATTCAAGATCAACGAGTGGAACCTGAGATAGGACACAACACTTCACTTCTGGCCCGTTTGGTACGTACCGCATGGCCCGAAGGACATGAACATGACTTTTCCGACCAGATTGAAGATTTCATGATGATCGATCTTTCTAATCTCTCTAAAGCAAGGATAATTAAGCTTACTGAAGATTTGGTTCAACTAAAGTTGTCATCCGTTCACAAAAGTTCATCAATCAACCACACGGACAGACCACAGTGCGTCCTGCTCCTTACCGCAGTACACCCGCTGGGTACAAACGAACCTGGACAGTAGCTGAAGGGACATTTGTTGACCAGAGTAGATTCGGACGAACCTGGACAAGTACACCAAGGGTCATTCAACCAGGTCAAGAACCGAAGAGTTATTTTGACTATTTTTCATCTTTTTCCACAAAACTCTAAGTCCTTTCACATACCTTTTGCTACTATAAATATGTACTCACAAGCCACGAAATAAATCAGATTGTTTTCCCCTTTTTATGAGTTTTTACTCTTTGTTCTTTGCTTAGAACATTTCTGGTTTCTTGGTGTGGTTAGCTTCAAGAGATCTCTCTAATCTGTTGGACCGGTGCGTCACATCCGGCAACGTTTAGAAATCCTTCGTATTGGTGGACTTGTGCGTCATATCAAGCATCAAACGAAGTCGGGAATATCAAAGGCCTTCCGCAACCTTTGTGCGACCCTTCAATCCATCAGTTCTCCTTCCGGAGTTCATATCCATCCTTACCGATCGAGTGATCCTTATTTAGGGCGTATCAGTGACCTCCCAGGAAGTCCTCATCTTGCACCTTTATTTAATCAAAAATGTGTGGCACCTTAGAAACCCGATAACTTTTGAACCGTGAGGAACTACGTCGCCTACATCACCTTTTTGGAATGACCACAAAACCATCAATGACAGTGATAAGGCTTGGACATTTTTCGGACCCAAATTCAACGTTATGAGCCTCAAAATGGCTGTGGAACGTTTTGAGCGTCAAAAGAGTTTCGAACCAGTCTTTCAGCGTTATGTCATTGGGTTTCGATCAATGTCCATGCAGGTCCCACACAAATTCATCCGATTTATCTAAACTTAATGATATAAGAAATTGCGAGACATGTACTAACACTAAACCCTAAACCAAATTCTAAACCCTAAACCCTGCACCGGATCCCATCAGAACTCCGTAGTGAAGCCTGTTTGGTCGAGAGTAGTACTAGGATGGGTGACCTCCGGGGAAGTCCTCATGTTGCACCCTTTTTCAATCCAAAACCTGTCTCAACTTCCAAACCCCATAAGTTTTGAACCTCGAGGAACTACGTCACCTACAACAACTTTTTGTAATGGCCACAAAACCATCAATGGCAGTGATAACGCCTGGCCATTTTTCGGACCAAGATTCAATGTTTTGAGCCTCAAAATGGCGGTGGAACGTTTTGTGCCTTAAAAAAGTTGCGAACCGTTCTTTCTGTGATTTGTCGTCGTGTTTCGATCAATGTTCATGCACTTTTATAAGGGAAAATGCCAACAAATCTTGCGGGTCCCACCGAAAATTCACCCAATTTATGTGAATTTAAGGATATAAGGAATCGCAAGACATGTACTTGCCCTAAACCTAAACCCTAAACCCTGCACCGAATCCCATCATAACTCTGTGGTTAAGCCTGCTTGGTCGAGAGTAGTACTAGGATGGGTGACCTCCGGGGAAGTCCTCATGTTGCACCCCTTTTTTAATCCAAAACCAGTCTCAACTTCTAAACCCCATAAATTTTGAACCGAGAGGAACTACGTCGCCTACAACACCTTTTCGTAATGGCCACAAAACCATCAATGTCAGTGAAAAGGCGTGGCCTTTTTTTGTCCCAAATTCGACGTTTTGAGCCTCAAAATGGCTGTGATCGTTTTGGGCGTTAAAAAATTTGCGAACCAGTTTTTCTCCATTTTGTCGTCGTGTTTCGATCAATGTACATGCAATTATATAATGTAAAAAATTCCAATGAATCATGCGTGTCCCACGCAAATACACCCAATTTTCTGAATTTAAGGATATAAGGAATTGCGAGACATATACTAAACCCCAAACCTTAAACCATAAACCTAAATCCTAAACCCTAAACCCTGAACCGGATCCCACTAGAACTCCATAAGCCTGCTTGGGCAAGAGTAGTACTAGGATGGGTGAACTCCCGAGAGGTCCTCATCTTGCACCCTTTTTTTTAAATCCATAACGCGTGTCAACTTTGAAAACCCATAACTTTGGAACCGTGAGGATCTACGTCGCCTACATCACCTTTTCGGACTAGCCACAAAACCATCAATGGCAGTTACAAGGCTTGGACATTTTTCGGACCCAAATTCAACGTTTTGAGCCTGAAAATGGCTGTGGAACGTTTCAGGCCATAAAAAAGTTGTGAACCGGTCTTTCTGCGTTTGCCGTTGTGTATGTCTAAGCATTTTTATAGAGTAAAAGTGCCAACAAATAATACGGGTCCCACCCAAATTCGCTCATTTTATCTGAAATTAAGAATATAAGGAATCGCGAGACATGGACTAGCCCTAAACCCTAAACCCAAACCCTAAACCCGAAACCGTGCACTAGATCCCATCAAAACTCTGTAGTGAAGCCTGCTTGGCCGAGAGCAGTACTAGGATGGGTGACCTCCGGGGAAGTTCTCATGTTGCACCCCTTTCTCATTAATCCAAAACCAATCTCAACTTCTAAACCCCAAGAATTTTGAACTGTTAGTAACTAAGTCGCCTACAACACCTTTTCGGAACGACCACAAAACCATCAATGGCAGTGATAAGGCCTGGCCATTTTTTGGACCCAAATTCAACGTTTTAAGCCTCAAAATGGCTGTAGAACGTTTTGGGCGTTAAAAAAGTTGCAAACCAGTCTTTCAGCGTTTTGTCGTCGTGTTTCAATCAATGTCCATGCACTTTTATAAGTGAAAAATGCCAACGAATCATGAGGGTCCCACGCAAATTCACCCGATTTATTTGAATTTAAGGATATAAGGAATCGCGAGACATGTACTAGCACTAAAGTCTAGACCCAAAATCTAAACCCTAAACCCTAAACCCCGCACCGGATCGCATCAGAACACCAAGCCTGCTCGGTTTATCAATGTCCATCCACTTTTATAAAATAAAAAATGCAAACGAATCATGCGGGTCCCACACAAATTCACCCAATTTTTCTGAATTTAAGTATATAAATAATCGTGAGACATGTACTAAAACCTAAACCCTAACCCCTAAACACTAAAACCTAAACCATTAACCCTAAACCAAGCACCAGATCCCACCAGAACTTCACAATGAAGCCTGCTTGGGCGAGAGTAGCACTATGGGTGACTTTTTGGAAAGTCCTCATCTTACACCCTTTTTATTTTATTTTCTTTAATCCAAAACACGTGTGAACTTCGAAACCCCATAACTTTTGAACCGTGAGGAACTATGTCGCTTACAGCACTTTTTTGGAAAGGCCACAAAACCATCATTGGCAGTGATAAGTCTTGGCCATTTTTCGTACCCAAGTTCAATGTTTTGAGCCTCAAAATGGATGTGGAACATTTCGGGCCTTAAAAAGTTGCGAACCGGACTTTATGCGTTTTGTCGTTGGGTTTTGATCAATATCATGCACTTTCATAAAGTTAGAAATGCCAACGAATCATGCGGGTCCCATGAAAATTCAACCGATTTATTAAAATTTAAGGATATAAGGAATCGCGAGACATGTACCAAACCCTAGACCCTAAAACCTATTCCCTAAACCTTAAACCCTAAACCCTAAACCATCAATGGCAGTGATAAGATCTGACCATTTTCCGGACCCAAATTCAACGATATGAGCCTCAAAATGGTTATGGAACGTTTTGGGCGTTAAAAGAGATACGAACAGTCTTTCAGTGTTTTGTCGTCGTGTTCCAATCAATGTTCATGCACTTTTTTAAGTGAAAAATGCCAACGAGACATGCAGGTCCCACGAAAATTCACCCGATTTATCTAAACTTAAGGATATAAGGAATCATGAGACATGTACTAGCACTAAACACTAAACCGAAACTCTAAACCTTAACCCTGTACCGGATCCCATCAGAAATCCGTAGTGAAGCCTGATTCGTCGAGAGTAGTACTAGGATGGGTGACCTTCGGGGAAGTCCACAGGTTGCACCCTCTTTTTAATCCAAAACTTGTCTCAACTTCTAAACCCCATAAATTTTGAACCGTGAGGAACTACGTCACCTACAACTTTTTTCGGAATGGCCACAAAACCATCAATGGCAGTGATAAGCCGTGGCCATTTTTCGGACCCAAATTCAATGTTTTGAGCCTTAAATGGCTGTGGAACGTTTTGGGCCTTTAAAAAAGTTGTGAACCGGTCTTTCAGCGTTTTGTCGACGGGTTTTGATCAATGTCCATGCACTTTATAAGTGAAAAAATGCCAACGAATCTTGCAAGTCCCACGCAAATTCGCCCGATTTATCTCAATTCAAGGATATAAGGACTCGCAAGACATGTACAAGCCCTAAACATAAACCCTAAACCCTAAACCCTGCACTGGATCCCATCATAACTCCGTTATTAAGCCTGATTGGTCGAGAGTAGTACTAGGATGGGTGACCTCCGGGGAAGTCCTCATGTCGCACCCTTTTCTTAAATCCAAAACCTGTATCAATTTCTAAATCCCATAAATTTTGAACTGAGAGGAACTACGTCGCCTACAACACCTTTTCAGAATGACCACAACACCATCAACGGCAGTAAAAAGGCGTGGCCATTTTTCGGTCCCATGTTCAATGTTTTGAGAATGGATGTGATCGTTTAGGGCATTAAGAAATTTGTGAACCGGTCTTTCTTTGTTTTTTCGTTGTGTTTCGATCAGTGTACATGCAATTATATAATGTAAAAAATTATAATGAATCATCCGGATCCCACTGGAACTTTATAGTGAAGCATGCTTGGGCGAGAGTAGTACTAGGATTTGTGAACTCTCGAGAAGTCCTCATCTTGCACCCTTGTTTTAATCAAAAACGCCTGTCAACTTCGAAACCCCATAACTTTTGAACTGTGAGGAACTACGTCGCCTACAAAACCTTTCCGGAATGGTCACAAAACCTTCAATTGCAGTGATAAGGCTTGGACATTTTTCGGACCCAAATTCAACGTTTTGAGCCTGAAAATGGCTGTGGAATGTTTCAGGCCTTAAAAAGTTGCTAACCGGTCTTTCTGCGTTTTGTCGTTGTGTTTCGATCAATGTCCAAGCACTTTTATAAAGTAAAAAATGCCAACGAATCATGTGGGTCCCACCCAAATTCACATGATTTATCTGAATTAGAGAATATAAGGAATCGAGAGACATGTACTAGCCCTAAACCCTAAACCGAAACCCTAAACCCAAAACCCTGCAACGGATCCCATCAAAACTCCGTAGTGAAGGCTGCTTGGTCGAGAGTAGTACTAGGATGGGTGACCTCCGGGGAAGTCCCCATGTTGCACCCTTTTTTTAATCCAAAACCTGTCTCAACTTCTAAACCCCATGAATTTTGAACTGTTAGTAACTACGTCGCCTACGACACCTTTTCAGAATGACCACAAAACCATCAATGGCAGTGATAAGGCCTCGACATTTTACGGACCCATATTCAACGTTCTAAGCCTCAAAAAGGTTGTAGAACGTTTTGGGCGTTTAAAAAGTTGATAACCCGACTTTCAGCGTTTTGTCGTCATGTTTCGATCAATGTCCATGCACTTTTATAAGTGAAAAATGCCAACGAATCATGTGGGTCCCACGCAAATTCACCCGATTTATCTTAATTTATGGATATAAAAAATCGCGGGACATGTACTAGCACTAAACCCTAAACCCAAACTCTAAACCAAAACTCTAAACCCTAAGCCCTGAACCGGATCCCATCAGAACTCCGTAATGAAGCCTCCTTGGTTTAGAGTAGTACTAGGATTGGTGACCTTCGGGGAAGTTTTCATGTTGCACCCTTTTTTAATCCAAAACTTGTCTCAACTTCTAAACCCAGTAAATTTTGAACAGTGAGGAACTACGTCGCCTACAACACCTTTTTAGAATGACCACAAAACCATCAATGACAGAGATAAGGCCTGGCCATTTTTCGAACCCAAATTCAACGTTTTGAGCCTCAAAATGGCTCTGGAACCTTTCGGGCCTTAAAAAGTTGCGAATAGGTCTTTCTGCGTTTTTTTGTTGTGTTTCGATCAATGTCCATGCACTTTTACTAAGTAAAAAAATGCCAATGAATTATGCGGGTCCCACGCAAATACAACCAATTTTCTGAATTTAAGGATTTAAGAAATCGCGAGACATGTAGTAAACCCTAAACCCTAATCCCTAATCGTTAAACCTTAAACCCTAAACCCTGCATCGAATCCCACAAGAACTCCATAGTGAAGCCTTCTTGGATGAGAGTAGTACTCGGATGGGTGACCTCCCGGGAAGTCCTCATCTTGCACCCTTTTTTTTTAATCCAAAACGCGTGTCAACTTCGAAACCCCATAACTTTTGAACCGTGAGGAACTACGTCGCCTACAGCACCTTTTTGGAATGACCACAAAACAATCAACGGCAGTGATAAGGCTTGGACATTTTTCGGACCCAAATTCAACGTTTTGAGCCTCAAAATGGTTGTGGAACTTTTCAGACCTGAAAAAAGTTGCGAACCTGTCTTTCTGCGTTTTGTCTTTGTGTTTCGATCAATGTTCATGCACTTTTATAAAGTTAAAAATGCCAACGAATCATGCGGGTCCCACACAAATTCACCCAATTTTTCTAAATTTAAGGATATAAGGAATCGTGAGACATGTACTAAAACCTAAACCCTAATCCCTAAACATTAAACCCTAAACCCTTAACCCTAAACCAAGCACTGGATCCCACCAGAACTCCATAGTGAAGCCTGCTTGGGCGAGAGTAGTACTAGGATGGGTGACATTTCGGGAAGTCCTCATCTTGCACCCTTTTTATTTTATTTTTCTTTAATCCAAAACGCGTTGAACTTCGAAACCCCATAACTTTTGAACCATGATGAACTTTGTCGCCTACAGCACCTTTTCGAAAAGTCCACAAAACCATCAATGGCAGTTATAAGGCTTGCCCATTTTCGTACACAAGTTCAACGTTTTGAGCCTCAAAATGGCTGTGGAATGTTTTGGCCTTAAAATGTTGCGAACAGGACTTTATGGGTTTTGTCGTTCGGTTTTGATCAACGTCAAGCACTTTCATAAAGTTTGAAATGCCAATGAATCATGCGGGTCCCATGAAAATTCACCTGATTTATTTGAAGTTAAGGATATAAGGGATCGCGAGACATGTACCAAACTCTAAACCCTAAACCCTAAACCTTAATCCCAAAACCTTAAACCCTA
Organism: Moricandia arvensis; assembly: GCA_905132765.1. NCBI lineage: Eukaryota > Viridiplantae > Streptophyta > Magnoliopsida > Brassicales > Brassicaceae > Moricandia > Moricandia arvensis. The sequence goes on from CAJHQP010001829.1 coordinate 26,572, forward strand.
AACCATCAATGGCAGTGATAAGGCATGGCCATTTTTTGGACCAAAATTCGACGTTATGAGCCTCAAAATGGTTGTGGAACGTTTTGGGTGTTAAAAGAGTTACAAACCGGTCTTTCAGTGTTTTGTCGTTGTGTTTCGATCAATTTCCACGCATTTTTATAAGTGAAAAATGCCAACGAGTCATGCGGGTCCCACGCAAATTCGCCCGATATATCTAAACTTAAGGATATAGGGAATCATGAGACATGTACTAGCACTATACCCTAAACCGAAACTCTAAACCTTAAACCCTGCACCGGATCCCAACAGAACTCCGTAGTGAAGCCTGGTTGGTCGAGAGTAGTATTAGGATGGGTGACCTCCGGGGAAGTCCTCAGGTTGCACCCTCTTTTTAATTCAAAACTTGTCTCAACTTCTAAACCCCATAAATTTTGAACCGTGAGGAACTACGTCACCTACAACATTTTTCGGAATGGCCACAAAACCATTGATGGCAGTGATAAGGTATGGCTTTTTTCGGACCCAGATTCAAAGTTTTGAGCCTTAAAATGGGTGTGGAACGTTTTGGGCCTTTAAAAAGTTGTGAAGCGGTCTTTCAGCGTTTTGTCGTCAGGTTTTGATCTGTCCATGCACTTTTCTACAAGAAAAAATGCCAACGAATCTTGCGAGTCCCACATAAATTCACCTGATTTATCTGAACTTAAGGATATAAGGAATCGCAAGACATGTACGGGCCCTAAACATAAACCCTAAAACCTAAACCTTGCATCGGATCCCATCATAACTCCGTTATTAAGCCTGCTTGGTTGAGAGTAGTACTAGTATGGGTGACCCCCGGGGAAGTCCTCATGTTGCACCCTTTTTTAATCCAAAACCTGTGTCAATTTCTAAACCCCATAAATTTTGAACCGAGAGGAACTACGTCACCCACAACACCTTTTCAGAATGGCCAAAATTCCTTCAATGGCAGTGAAAATGCGTGGCCATTTTTCGGACCCAAATTCAACATTTTGAGCCTCAAAATGACTGTGATCGTTTCGGGCGTTTAAAAATTTGTGACCCGGTCTTTCTTTGTTTTTTCGTCGTGTTTCGATCAATGTCCATGCAATTATATAATGAAAAAATTATAACGAATCATCTGGGTCCCACGCAAATACACCCATTTTCTAAATTTAAGGATATACGGAATCGCGAGACATGTACTAAACCCTAAACCCTTAACCAGATCCCACTAGATCTCCATAGTGAAGCCTGCTTGGGCGAGGGTAGTACTAGGAGGGGTGACCTCCCAAGAACGTCTATCAACTTCGAAACCCCATAACTTTTGCACCGTAAGGAACTACGTCGCCTACAACACCTTTCGGAATGGCCACAAAACCTTCAATTGCAGTGATAAGGCTTGGACATTTTTCGGACCAAAATTCAAAGTTTTGAGCCTGAAAATGGCTGTGGAATGATTCAAGCCTTAAAAAGTTGCGAACTGGTCTTTCTGCGTTCTGTCGTTGTGTTTCGATCAATGTCCAAGCACTTTTATAAAGTAAAAAGTGCCAACGAATCATGCGGGTCCCACCCAAATTCACCCGATTTATCTGAATTTAAGAATATAAGGAATTAGGAGACATGTACTAGCCCTAAACCCTAAACCCAAAACCCTGCACTGGATCCGTCAAATATCCGTAGTGAAGCCTGCTGGGTCGAGAGTAGTACTAGGATGGGTGACCTCCGGGGAAGTCCTCATGTTGCCTTTTTTTAATCCAAAACCTGTCTCAACTTCAAAACCCCACGAATTTTGAACTGTTAGTAACTACTTCGCGTACAACACCTTTTCGGAATGACCACAAAACCATCAATTGCAGTGGTAGGGCCTGGACATTTTACGGACCCATATTCAACGTCTTAAGCCTCAAAATGGATGTAGAACGTTTTGGGTGTTAAAAAAGTTACAAACCGGTCTCTCAGCATTTTGTCGTCATGTTTCGATTAATGTCCATACACTTTTATAAGTGAAAAATACCAACGAATCATGCGGGTCCCATGCAAATTCACCCAAAATATCTGAATTGAAGGATATAATAAATCGTGAGACATGTACTAGCACTAAACCCTAAACCCAAACTCTAAACCCTAAGCCCTACACCGGATTCCATCAGAACTCCGTAATGAAGCCAGCTTGGTTTAGAGTAGTACTAGGATTGGTGACCTCCGGGGAAGTCTTCATGTTGCACCCTTTTTTTAAACCAAAAGTTGTGTCAACTTCTAAACCCCGTAAATTTTGAACCGTGAGGAACTACGTCGCCTACAACACCTTTTCGAAATGCCCATAAAACCATCAACGACAGTGATAAGGCTTTGCCATTTTCCGGACCCAAATTCAATGTTTTGAGCCTCAAAATGGCTCTGGAACCTTTTGGGCCTAAAAAATGTTGCGAACGGGTCTTTTGCGTTTTTCGTTGTGTTTCGATCAATGTCCACGCACTTTTACAAACTAACAAAATACCAATGAATCATCTGGGTCCCACGCAAATACACCCAATTTTCTGAATTTAAGGATATAAGGAATCGCGAGACATGTACTAACCCTAAACCTTAATCCCTAAACCTTAAACCCTAAACCCTGCATCGGATCCCACAAGAACTCCATAGTGAAGCCTTCTTGGACGAGAGTAGTACTCGGATGGGTGACCTCCCGGGAAGTCCTCATCTTGCACCCTTTTTGTTTAATCCAAAACGCGTGTCAACTTCGAAACCCCATAACTTTTGAACCGTGAGAAACTACGTCGCATACAACACCTTTTTGGAATGACTACAAAACCATCAACGGTAGTGATAAGGCTTGGACATTTTTCGGACCCAAATTCAACGTTTTGAGCCTCAAAATGGTTGTGGAAAATTTCAGACCTGAAAAAAATTTGTGAACCGGTCTTTCTGCATTATGTCTTTGTGTTACGATCAATGTCCACGCACTTTTATAAAGTCAAAAATGCCAACAAATCATGCGGGTCCCACAAATTCACCTAATTTTTTTAAATTTAAGGATATAAAGAATCGTGAGACATGTACAAAAACCTAAACCCTAATCCCTAAACACTAAACCCTTAACCCAAAACCAAGCACCAAATCCCACCAGAACTCCATAGTGAAGCCTGCTTGGGCGAGAATAGTACTAGGATGGGTGACATTTCCTTGCACCCTTTTTATTTTTCTTTCTTTAATCCAAAACGTGCTGAACTTCGAAACCCCATAACTTTTGAACCGTGAGGAACTATGTCGCCTACAGCTCCTTTCGGGCCTTAAAAAGTTGCGAACAGGTCTTTCTGCGTTTTGTTGTTGTGTTTCGATCAATGTCCATGCACTTTTATAAAGTAAAAAATGCCAACAAATCATGCGGGTCCCACGCAAATTCACCCAATTTATCTGAATTTAAGAATATAAGGAATCGAGAAATATGTACTAGCCCTAAACCCTAAACTGAAACCCTAAACCCGAAACCCAACACCGGATCCCATCAAAATTCCGTAGTGAAGCATGCTTGGTCGAGAGTAGTACTAGGATGGGTGACCTCTTGGGAAGTCCTCTTGTTGCACCATTTTTTTAATCCAAAACATGTCTCAACTTCTAAACCCCATTAATTTTGAACTGTTAGTAACTACGTCGCCTACAACACCTTTTCAGAATGACCACAAAACCATCAATGGCACTGATAAGCCCTCGCCATTTTTCGGCCCAAAATTCAATGTTATGAGCTACAAAATGGTTGTGGAACGTTTTGGGCCTTTAAAAAGTTGCGAACCGGTCTTTCAGCGTTTTGTCGTCGGGTTTTGATCAATGTCCATGCATTTTTATAAGTGAAAAAATGCCAACGAATCTTGCGGGTCCCACGTAAATTCACCCGGTTTATCTGAACTTAAGGATATAAGGAATCGCAAGTCATGTACGGGCCCTAAACATAAACCCTAAACCCTGGTCCGGATCCCATCATAACTTCGTTATTAAGCCTGCTTGGTCGAGAGTAGTACTAGGATGGGTGACCTCCGGGGAAGTCCTCTTGTTGCACCCTTTTTTTAATCCAAAACCTGCCTCAATTTCTTAACCCCATAAATTTTGAACCGAGAGGAACTATGTCGCCTACAACACCTTTGCGGAATAACCACAAAACCATCAACGACAGTGATAAGGCCTGGCCATTTTTTGGACCCAAATTCAACATTTTTGAGCCTCAAAATGTCTCTAGAACCTTTCGAGCCTTAAAAAAAGTTGCGAACAGGTCTTTCTGCGTTTTGTCATTGTGTTTCGATCAATGTCCAAGAACTTTTATAAAGTAAAAAATGCCAACGAATCATGCGGGTCCCACCCAAATTCACCCGATTTATTTGAATTTAAGAATATAAGGAATCGAGAGACATGTACTAGCCCTAAACCCTAAACCCAAAACCCTGCACCGGATCCCATCAAAACTTCATTGTGAAGCCTGCTTGGTCGAGAGTAGTACTAGGATGGGTGAGCTCCACGGAAGTCCTCATGTTGCACCCTTTTTTTATAATCCAAAACCTGTCTTAACTTCTAAACCCCCTGAATTTTGAACTGTTAGTAACTACGTCGCCTACATTACCTTTTCAGAATGACCACAAAACCATCAATGGCAGTGATAAAGCCTGGACATTTTTCGGACCCATATTCAACGTTTTAGGCCTCAAAATGGCTTTGGAACCTTTTGGGCCTTAAAAAAGTTGTGAACAGCTCTTCATGCGTTTTGTCGTTGTGTTTCGATCAATGTCCAAGCACTTTTAAAAAGTAAAAAATGCCAACGAATCATGCGGGTCCAACCCAAATTCACCCGATTTATCTGAATTTAAGAATATAAGAAATCGCGAGACATGTACTTGCACTAAACCCTAAACCCAAACTCTAAACTCTAACCCTACACCGGAGCCCATCAGAACTCAATAATGAAGCCTGCTTGTCCGAGAGTAGTACTAGGATTGGTGACCTCTGGGGATGTCTTCATGTTGCACCCTTTTTTTAAATCCAAAACTTGTCTCAACTTCTAAAACCCGTAAATTTTTAACCGTGAGGAACTACGTCACCTACAAAACCTTTGCGGAATGACCACAAAACCATCAACGGCAGTGATAAGGCCTGGCCATTTGTCGGACCCAAATTCAACATTTTTTAGCCTCAAAATGTCTCTCGAACCTTTCGGACCTTAAAAAAGTTACGAACAGGTCTTTCTGTGTTTTGTCGTTGTGTTTAGATCAATGTCCAAGCACTTTTATAAAGTAAAAAATGCCAACGAATCATGCGGGTCCCACCCAAATTCACCCGATTTATTTGTATTTAAGAATATAATGAATCGGGAGACATGTACTAGCCCTAAACCCTAAATCAAAACCCTAAACTCGTAACTCTGCACCGGATCCCATCAAAACTTTGTTGTGAAGCCTGCTTGGTCGAGAGTAGTACTAGGATGGGTGTGCTCCAGGGAAGTCCTCATGTTGCACTCCTTTTTTTAATCCAAAACCTGTCTCAACTTCTAAACCCCATGAATTTCGAACTGTTAGTAACTATGTCGCCTACAACACCTTTTCAGAATGACCACTAAGCCATCAATGATAGTGATAAATCCTGGACATTTTTTTGACCCATATTCAACGTTTTAGGCCTCAAAATGGTTGTGGAACTTTTCGGGCCTTAAAAAGTTGCGATCAAGTCTTCTTGCATTTTATCGTTGTGTTTCGATCAATGTCCAAGCACTTTTATAAAGTAAAAAATGTCAACGAATCATTCAGGTCCCACCCAAATTCACCCGATTTATCTTAATTTAAGGATATAAGGAATCGCGAGACATGTACTAGCACTAAACCCTAAACCAAAACTCTAAACCCTAAACCCTGCACCGGTTCCCATCGGAACTCTGTAATGAAGCCTGCTTGGTCGAGAGTAGTACTAGGATTGGTGACCTCCGGGGAATTCTTCATGTTGCACCGTTTTTTAATCCAAAACTTGTCTCAACTTCTAAACCCCGTGCATTTTGAGCTGTTAGTAACTATATCGCCTACAACACTTTTTTGGATTGACTAGAAGATAGATATATAGATATCACATATATTTTAGGTAGGCTATCACTATATCTACTAAATTGTGAGGGGCATATAATGTGATAATGTGATGCGTGTTATCAAGTATTAAAAAAGTGGAAATTAACTCCATATGCCCCATACCCCCCTAAACTTGTTCTCACTACCCCTTCCCTATTCTCATTACCGTTTTATTCTTGCACTCCCCAAAGTAGTCTCCCTTTCATTTACTTCTTGAATTAAATAATTCAACCATAATTCAACAACCATCTTGACCCACAAACAACCTCAACCAATCAAAAATCATGTTGGCCCACATCTCTTCTTCTCTCCTCTTCTTCCTCGTAACTTTTTTTGAACCTCCATACTCGAATTTTAAGCTTCGAAAAACAGGTAAATGTTAGTCGTTCTCGATGATTTTTTTTGTGAAATCACTTTTAAATGTCGTGTATATCATGGGTAATAGAATAAATGTACTATTTTATGATAATTTGAGAGATTATAAATGAATATTGAAAATGTGTTTATGTATTACGGGTCAGTTTTATGTCTGTTTTGAAGATTTTTTTGCTGAAATATTACTAAAAACAAGTGTATATCTCAGCTAGTGTAAGAAAAAAAAGAAGATCCAATGAATGAGAGATTGAAAATGATTTTGAAAACTCTGTTTATAGTTTTTGGGTATATTTTATGTCCGCTTTGAGGTGTTTTGATGATTTTCTATGTGTAATTTCATTTAAAATAAATTATACATCATGGGTAATGTAAAATCCTAACAATATCGTCCTAAAAGCGGATTAATTAGTGCAATGACAAATTCTGAGTATTACTAAGATAACTAGTTTTACTATGCAAAACAACAAACTAGAATTACTGGTATTACTAGAATTACTACATTTATAATTCTTACTAGTATTACTAGTATTACTAAATTTACAATTCAGACTCGTATTATTATATTTATAATTTCTACTGGCATTACTAGTATTACTATGTAATGGTATTTTGTGAGAATTAATTCTAATCATCTGAATATTGATAATTCTAATGATATACCATTTTTCAGGAAAATGCAAAATCCGCATTGCACAATCATTTTTTTTATTATGGGGGATATTATATGAAGGATGGGGCTGAAATAAAATGGATCTCTGGAGATGGTGAAGGAGAAGATGAAATTCACACGATTGTGTTGAAGAAATCAGTGGAAGAGATCACTTACTCTGGTTCGTTGAGCGTATTTGCAGAAAGATAAAGGTAGATGAATCTAAGGTGGAAGTGAAGATTAGTTACTTTCCAATGGTATTGTATTCGTACAAGACATCATACATCTGGAATGATGAAGACGTTTTTGGTTATCTACTGCAAGTAAATCATGAGAAGTGTAGAAGTGTTCTACATGTGGAGTTCATCAAAGAAGAAGTGCAAATTTCAGAAGAAGATGATGAAAATGATGATGTCTATGTCGGTCTATCTGATAGAGAGCCCATAGAGGCTGGTGATGAAGATGGTACTGAGAATGATGAAACGGATGTCCATGTTGGTCTATCCGGTAGAGAGACTATAGAGACTGGTGATGAAGATGGTACTGGTTGTGTGCTCACTTTTAACGAAGACATTGAGATGCATGATGGTGTCAATCAGCCACAAGATGATGGTAAGGATTTGGTTATAGGTCAAGAATTTATAACCAAGAAGGCAGCAAAATTTCTTATCCAGACGGCTTCATATCAAAAATGTTTTGAATTTGATATAGTGAAGTCGGATACCAAGAGATATGTGGTTAAATGCCGAGGAGCCGAAGATGGCTGCAAGTGGTTTGTCCGAGTTGCAATGTTAAAGAATTCAGATATTTGGACGGTTAGAAGTTACATCAACCAGCATAAATGTTCTGTTGTTACAAGAACATTGCCTGATAAAGAGGTTGGTGATGAAGATGGTACTGAGAATGATGTAACTGATAATGAAGTTATTGGTGGTGTGCTCACTTTTCACGAAGACATTGAGAGGCATGAGAATGTCACCGAAAGAGATGAGCATGTGTTTGAAGATATAGAAGTAGCACCACCTGTTGACTATCAACCACGGGATGATGGTATGAATTTGGTTATAGGTCAAGAATTTACCACCAAGGAGGCAGCAAAAGTTCATATTCATATGGCTTCACATCAGAACTGTTTTGAATTTGATATAATTAAGTCGGATACTAAAAGATTTGTGATTAAATGCCGAGGAGCCAATGAAGGTTGCAAGTGGTTTGTGCGAGTTGCAAAGTTACAGAATTCAGATCTTTGGACGGTTAGAAGTTACATCAAGGAGCATACATGTTCTGTTGTTACTACAAGAACACTGCGTGATAGAAGGAAAGGCACACCACAAATCGTTGCATCTGTTTTGGCTCAAGATTATCCTGGTACATTTTAGACACCAGTTCTGAAAGTTCTGATTGATTTGGTCCATCGCAAGGTTGGTGTGAAAGTATCATACACCTCGGCATGGAGAGGAAAAAGAGAAGCTGCTAATGAAGTGCGAGGAAGTCCAGAAGAGAGTTTTACAAAATTATACAGTTATATGCACATGATGGAGCAAACAAATATTGGCACAAGAACTCGTGTGGAAGTGGATGAGGCCCAAAAATTTGAGTATATGTTCTTTGCCCTAGGAGCTAGCATAGAAGGGTTCCGTGCGATGAGGAAAGTCCTCATTGTGGATGCAACACACCTCAAGAATGCTTATGGTGGAGTTCTCCTTGTTGCGACTACTCAGGATCCCGATCATCACCACTACCCAATTGCTTTTGGTGTAGCAGATGGTGAGAATGATGAAAACTGGATATGGTTCAACTACCACCACTGTGAGATGGTTTTACTAGAAAAACTTAAAAAATTGCCAAAGTTTTACTATGTGTAAGGTAGTTTTACTACGAATTTGAGATTACTATGGGTATTACTAAGTGTTAATATAATATTAAATATTCATATGATGGCTGCACGTTTTACATGTGAAATACATTTTTTTAATATATATTTTTTTAATAATATATATATATTAACGTTTTACATGTGTTTTAATTCTTTTAATAATAATATATATGTTTGGGCGTAATAAACCCAGTAAATCCAGTTATCCAACTAACTAATTTTTGAGGATAGTAGCACCTGTAACTTTAGTTTTCCAAACCTGTTGCAACACACCAAATTTTAAACATCCAAAAGCATTTCTCCTACCAAGTTTTAAACATCCAAAAGCATTTCTCCTACCAAGTTTTAAACATCCAAAGTACTTAACATCCTAAATACATAACATCTTAAATACATAAGGCTAAGCCTTTGTTTTACGCTTCTTCGTCTGTCCATCAAGATCATCGGTTTTCCCCTTCGTGAAAGGAGTCTGCACCCACTGTGATGGTTCACATTTCCTCTTTCCCCTCCCAGCTTGCGGTGTACCATCATTCTTCTTTGGTGCAGCATCACCAGCATTTTTTCTTGGTCTGCCTCTCTTCTTAGGTGCACCAACACTCTTCTTCTTAGGTGCAGCATCACCAACCCTCTTCCTTGGCCTGCCTTCGGTTTTCCATACATCGTCGTCTTCTCCTTGCACCTATGCATGATCCAAGGACTCGCTGCTTCCTTGTAAACGACCATGATCCACCTTTGTTTTTCTTCCTCAGTATATTCCTCAACAGCTTTCCCAGGCTGTTCCTCAACAGCTTCCTCAACCTGTTTCTCAGCTTTCTCACTGGTGTTCTCTTCTTCCACAACTTTCTCACTGGATTTTTCCTCTGGCTCTACAGCTTTCTCTGCTTCCTCGCTTTTTCCAGGTTCTTCCTCCACAACCATTCCCTTAAACATTCCCTTAAACATTTCACATGGTGGTGTGATGACTCGTCTTCTCGCAGCCATTGACTTAGTCCTACCAGGTGGTGGTGTGGGAGTTTTGTCAGTCTGATTCCCACTTGGTGGTGTGGGAGTTTCCTCAGTCCGATTCCCACGTGGTGGTGTTGGAGTTTCCTCAGTCTGATTCCCACGTGGTGGTGTGGGAGTTTCCTCAACCCGAGGCTCATTAATCTCTGCCTCAACCCGAGGCTCATTAATCTCTGCCTCAACTTCTTGTTTGATTTCCTCTTCATCTTTTCCTCTTTTTCACCTTTTTCCTCTTCTTCATCAACTTCTTCACCCTTTTCCTCTTCTTCATCAACTTCTTCACCCTTTTCCTCTTCTTTATCCTTTTTCTCTTGTTCTTCAACTTCTTCATCCTCTTTCCCTCCAACCTCTTTCCCTCCAACCTCTTCTTGATCATCTTCCCCTTCAGTCTCAGATTCCACCACTTTTTCTTCATCTTTCTCATCTTCCTTACAGTTCTCCTTCTCTTCCTCACTTGTTTCAGCCTCTTTTTCTTCACCTTCTTCACCAAGAATTTTGTTTCACAATGCCTCAGCATGTGCTCTACTTCTCTCCTTCACTTGGCTCAACATGTATTCTCCCTTATTATACTCACTCTCACTGTTTTCCTTCTCTTTTTCACCATCTTTCTGCTCACTCTCACTGTTGTCCTTCACTTTTTCACATTCATGCTGAGCATTGTCACTAGTTTCCTTCTCTTTTTCACTCCCACTCTTTTCCTTTTCTTTTCCAGCCTCTTGCTCAACATTATCTTTGTCCTTTCCTTCATATGGATCATCGTCCATCCCCATATGACCCACTGCCAAAAATCCATGTCTTCACCATGATTCTGCTCCACCTTCCTCTCAATAGAAGTTAGTCTTTTTTCTATTTTTTAGCTCTTTTTCTCAAAAGTCGATGGTTTTTTGAGATATCACTCATCCTTGAGTCAATAGACTCCAGCTTTGTCTCCACCGATAAGAAGCCCAACAAATCCTTCTCCCATGAACTTCAAAATTCTCTCTTCCAGACCTCGCAAGCTCGAATCTAAACCAGCATTAGAGGATGATCCTTCTGCAAACGTCACTTGTGAAGCTTGATCTAACTCATAAAGCTCTTTCCACCAAATATTCTTCTGCTTCACAGTTAACCAGTAGTTCCAAGTTTCACTGGGGCTGCCATGACGGTCATACTCTCGCTCTTCATCAATGATACGGGCCATCATTATTTCCTTACCAATAGTTGGAACCAAGACACTGTTAATAACCTGAAAATATAACAATAAGTTAAATCAGTTAATTTTTTTGTTCTAATAGCTTCTACTATAACTAACTACATGTTCCTTAGTTTCTCCAGGTGCATCATATATGTCTTCCAAAGGATAAACCTTCAGACTGCACTTTGTAAACCTGCTCTTACACATCCTTGGACAATCTTCACTAGAATCGTCAGAATAGATTCTAAACGCTTTCCCCAGATCTGGAATAGACTCAAACGCCAAAAGCTAGTACATACAGTGTCACAGTGTCAGATTTCAATTATATAAAAATTAAAAATTTACTAAAAATATCTTTTATCTCTAAAAGGATTATGAAACCAGGAAAGCCACATGTGTCATTCACTTCACCCTTCAAATGGTTCATCATGTGTTTAATCCCTTTAATGGCATCCTCAAATGTTAGTCGACCCCAAGGAAACGATCTGCAAGCTTCCAAATCATCCACCATCCTTAATATGAAGAGGTCTAAAGATCCAGAATCCTTCGGCTTTCCTCTGATAACCCGACCAAGGAAAAACAAGACAGTCATCTTCAATCTATCTGGGCAAGGCGGCATAAACAACATCTTCTGCTGCACATCAGTGGTGGTGATCTTCTTTCTGTCATGGAAGTAATAATCCACAAACTTATAACTCCCCATCTTCTCATAGTTTGGTGGATAATCACGGCTGTCTAACCCTGAGATGAGGGCATGCTCCCTCATAGAATAGCGGATGGGTACACCATTAACCGCAAACCATGCCACATCATCTTCTGGAATGCAAATGGTGCGCAGCAATAACATCCACATCCCTTGGAGCTTCAGGTTTGGTTCTCTAGCATGTGGAAGAAATGTCAAAACTGAGGATGGCTTGTAAACCATTGAGCCTCATGCTTATCCTTGATGAGTTCTATTGTCTTGGTCACAAAGCACTTCGTTTAAATCTTGCAAGTCTTCGGGAACTCACTGCTTTTGAAGTAGAACTCAAGGGGTTGCATTGGTTGCATTTTCTGCAATCAAAATACATATATATACATATTAGTAATGCTAGTAGTCTTACAAATACTAGTAGTCTTAGTAATGCTAGTATTCCTATTAATGCTAGTATTCTTAGTAATGCTAGTATTCCTAGTAGTCTTAGTAATGCTAGTAATACATATATCGTATTAGTAATTCTAGTAATCTTAGTAATACTACTAGTACTACTACTTACTATTAAGCATTTCTTAATAATAATAACCACAAATGCAATATATATACATCTCCTTCGGATTTATCTGAATCTGAGAGCGTTTCTACACTTGTTTCTCTCACTGGCTCTCTCAAATGCGTTCTCTTCTTACTCTTTTTATTGGTTTTATCAACCGCCTTTTTTTGCATTTGACATCGATTTTCTGGTTCTAAGAGATTGACAATGCCTTTCATTGGCGAATCCCTTTTGCTTGGAGCCCTTTTCAATACCCTTCATAACTTTCCTGTTAAAGACATTACAACACTCAATCACTCTAAATTCAAACTTGAAAACAACAACACAACTTCAATAAAGTTTTATCTACAACATAATTCATTTTTAAATTTAATTCCCTTTCTTCACACAAATCTTAACTTTCCACACATTTTCTTCAATCACCAATTCGCTTTCACATATCAAACATTCAATCACAACAACAATAACTCTACATCATTGTGATATTCGATAATCAATCACTACACCATAACCTAAAAATCAAACATAGTTTCCTATAGAATATATACCCGATTCATATACATTTTCTCCCTAATTTATAGTTTTGGTTCTTAACAAGGAATCTTACCCATTGGATTCAACTTATTCGGTCAAAAACCCTATGAAAATCGTAACTTTTGTCCAAAATAGGAGTCCAAACTCCCCAAAATACATTTCTATCATAACATATATCAAGTCTAAGATTTCACCATGTTTTCCTCCAATTTCATAGAACAAATCACTTACTACAGACACTTTCTCCCAATTTACAAGTTTTCCCCAATTTTTTATCAAACCTAATTACAAAATTAAACAAATCAATGAGAGTAAATAACTTACCAATATAAATGATATCGATTCGGGAGATGGACAATAGATTACACGGGAAAAAGAAGAAAGGACTTGATTTCGATTTAGGGTTTTTTCGCCCTTTCTGGGATTGTTGCAGACGAGAGAAAGAAAGAGATGAAGGGGACGAAGACTCGACACGAGAAAATGAGAGGGGGAGTCAAAATGCACTATTTTGCTTAGTAGTCAATGAACAGACCCGGATTGAATCCGGATAAGTTTGGGTGGTCGGATTTTTTAGGTTGGATCCTGTAAATATGTAGTATTTACATAGGGCAATTTGTCTTTAACCACTTTTTCAATTTAAAAAAAAATAATTCTATAATAATAAAGGGACAAATGAGCATTTTTATGGGGGTATGGAGCATATCGAGTTAATCTAAAAAAAGTGGGCAAATTGTTATCAATTTCAGGGGCATATAACTTTTTTTGACATCAAACGGCAATTCTATTACTCAAACTTGAGGTAGTTTGGAAAGCCAGATCGGAATAGAACTACCAAGCTCTAAAAGCTTCAAGCTCGGAATGAAGAGCTGTCTGACGCTTCCTCAGATTCCTCGTCCTCATTAGCTCTATTTTCCCATCATCAGTTTTCCATACCCAACCACAACCGTTATACTGATCATTGTCGATCTAAGAACCATCCACTATGCAAATATTCTCTAGACATATGGTCTGAGGCTCAATGATACAATGCACTTGCGGAATCTAGCCAGTTTTATCATTAGCATTAAACCAAGCAAGACATTCACTTTCTGCAAATTTTACCAATTCTATAGGGTCTCTGTCAATCCCCTTAAAAAAGTTTGTCATTCCTAACCTTCTATAGAGAGGCATATAACTTTTAAAAGAAGGATATTTGAGAATTGGCTATAAGATATATGGTGATAAGAGATGATTTATCTATCGTTTTCACTTTGGACAGGAGGACACTGCGCTCCCAGATAAATCTCCAGAAGAAAAGAGAAGAATACCTTTTTCTTCTTCTTCTCTAGTTTATTTGATCACCCATGAATTCGCTGCAACTACACTGCTTCCTCCCTCCAAAACACCGTCTTCATCTCCGCTGCTCTACTATCTTCACTTCCCGCCGCATGTGCCACTCTCTCGGGAAAACCAGCTTCCGAGAAAGCTTCATAACCAAAGCCAACGCTAATTCCTTCACTTGCTTCGCTAAATCTGAGACGGAGCAATCAAGTCTCGGAACCGAAGAAACTTCTTTATCCGAGAACCAGGAACATGAACGGCCTCCGTTCGACATCAATCTCGCTGTCATCCTCGCCGGTTTCGCTTTCGAATCTTACGCTACACCACCCGTAACTTCATTATCACTCTTCTCCAGAGAAATTTTGCTTGAATCCTGCTTTTATTGTTTGATTTTCTCAGGAAAACACCGGGAAACGTGAGGTTAACGCAGCTGGCTGTAGTACTCTCTACCTCTCTGAGTATGTCACTCTTTTCATTGACATTTTTGTTACCAAAGAGTGATTCTAGATGATGGAAGAGCTTAGATTATTATAATACTTGTTTCAGGTCATTTGTAAGAGAAGTATATGATGGACAGTTATTTATTAAACTCAAAAGAGGATTTGGTTTTCCTGCCTTGGATCCATGGGTTTGTGTTTCCTTGAAAACTTCTTCTTCTTCTTCTTTTAACTTTAGCCTAGTTAGTTATTCTTATTGGTGTTTGGTTTCAGGGAACCAGTGATCCCTATGTGGTGATGGACTTGGATGGTCAGGTTGCTAAAAGCAAAACCAAATGGGGGCAAGTTTCTTCTGGTTTCTTGCATTTTTCATTTCTGCTTCTCTCGTGGTTATGTTTTTTTTTTATATCTAGCTTGATCATGGTGGAAGTGTTCTGATCAGTTTTGATTAGTTATATGGCTTCTTAATCAAAATTTAGCTTTCCACTTGAATAAATATTCGCTTCGTTTATATTCATATGTTTTGATGTTGATTTTTGAAGCAGATTTTCTGTTTTGTCTCAAAGTTGTGACCCTTAGAAATCCAAATGTTGATTTCTTATTGGATGTTAATTAGCAGAGCGTAGTTACTAGTATAAGTGTTGAACTTTATTGACAGGACAAAAGAACCAAAATGGAACGAAGACTTTGTTTTAAATATCAAGCTGCCTCCTGCAAAAAAGATACAGGTACAGTATTTGTTTGAAGTATTGTGTGGCCTGGTCAAATCTGAAAGTAGCTAGTCAAAGTAGTATTGAAGTTTTGGGTCTTAAACATAGTAAACTATTATGTTTTTCGATGTCTTAATGAGCTTCAGATTGCTGCTTGGGATGCAAATCTTGTCACCCCACATAAACGGATGGGGAACTCCGAAGTCGACCTGGATTGCATTTGTGATGGTGAGAGTTAGTTCACACATTCATTACATAATTTCGAGTTTTAAGCATTAAGGGGAGAAAGGTCTGTTTCTGTTGGGTACCCTTCTTTTGAATACGAATCCAAAGTTCTTCGTGACCCTCCTCGAGAACAGTATACACTAACAAATATTAAGATTACGAGACACTTGGCGAGGTTTTGGCGTTAGTAGGACTAGAGGAATCATCTGTGGATCAGTTATACACGAGCACGTCGAGCAGTGATATCTGATGAACCTACCGCAAGTCTTACTTGCAACTTCTGTCTCAAATTTATACTTGTTCTTTTGTTTTTGGCCAAGGAAACTTGCACGAGGTGCTAGTAGAACTAGACGGTATTGGAGGTGGTGGGAAAGTTCAACTGGAGGTTAGTTTATATTGTCAAAAAGCCTTTTTTATGATCAATTTATCTTACATTATTACTTCGTTGGCTGAAAGAATACTATGACTGAGGTTTTCCTGTAAAAAAATGATTCACTTATGTAAACTGTACCTCTTTTTTTTTTTTCTTTTTTTTTTTTTTGAACCTCTTTCTTATATTCCATAGATTCACATGTTTGTATATGCTATACCCGAAATGTTAGTATCTCTACTACTTTGGCATTTCTCTTGACCATATTTAAAATTTTTCAGATGAGATACAAGGGATTTGAGGAGATTGAAGATGAAAAAAAGTGGTGGAAGTTACCGTTTATTTCAGAATTCCTTAAAAGAAACGAAATTGAGTCAGTTTTGAGCAATCTTGTTGACTCTGATGCCATTCCAGCACGTCAATTTGTAGAGTATGCATTTGGACAGCTAAAGTCACTCAATGATACTCCTGTTAAGAACACTGAACTTCGAAACAATAATATGGATGGTTCCAATGGTGACGAAAACTCTAGCTTAGAGGAGGATTCACTGGATACAAATCGCCGTAGTGAAGATAAAAAAGGTGATGATGATGGGAGCAGCAATGAAAGTGGTAGCATTTGGTCAGAAAGTAATTTGTGGGATAGCTTCCCTGACATAGTTAGTCAAAATATCGTCCAGAAACTTGGCCTTCTATCACCTAAGAAATTGAAGTTAGATGGAATGGAAATACTGGAAAATTTTGGTCTGCAATCACGAAAAACTGCAGAAGCTGGTTACATTGAATCAGGGCTTGCCACTGCTGATACTCGAGAAGTTGATGATGGAAAGGAAGGTGGCCAGCTTACTACTAATGCACTCAAGTCTTCCATTACAGACATGAAGAGTGCAACACAAGAATTGCTTAAGCAGGCTGATAATGTCTTTGGTGCTTTAATGGTTTTAAAAGCAGTAGTGCCTCAATTAAGCAAAAACGGTCTTGGTACAGAGAAGGTCTCAGAAAAAAATGGTGGTTCCGGTGTAAGAGATGATTTCTCTAGGTTCTCTAAGAGTGCAAAACTCTCTGGCCTAGTCAATGTTGACGGAGAGGATGAAAAGAACGCCGAGGAAATGAAAACACTCTTTTCTAGCGCAGAAAGTGCTATGGAGGCATGGGCAATGCTTGCCACTGCCTTGGGGCATCCAAGCTTTATCAAATCTGAATTTGAAAAGCTATGTTTCCTAGACAACGACATCACTGACACTCAAGTAAAAACTCTTCTTCTCGTTTACTAACTGATGATAAATCCTTTCCTGGAAAACAAGTTCATATTAAAAAGTGATAGACTAATTTGCAATCTGCAGGTAGCAATTTGGCGTGACGCAAGGAGGAAAAGAGTAGTTATAGCTTTCCGAGGAACTGAACAGGTATGTACTTACCTATATCTTCTCAATATTATGTGGTTTATTTTTCTCCTTGAGCTATGAGCCTCATTGTTTCATATTTTGTTAGACAAAGTGGAAAGATGTGCAGACTGACTTGATGCTAGTTCCTGTTGGGTTAGTGCCATATTTTCAGCTTCTATGCACATTTGAAGTTTTAACAAGCTATTATTTATCTCTCGCTCAACATTTTCAATAAATGTTGCAGTCTAAATCCTGAACGAATAGGTGGGGATTTCAAAGAAGAAGTACAGGTTTGTTTTAAATTTTGTCGTGTGTACTGTTTACTGAGTTATTCCTTAATGCTGCTATGGATTTTGCAGGTCCATAGTGGATTTCTGAGTGCATACGATTCAGTACGGATAAGGATAATATCACTGCTCAAAATGGCAATTGGCTACATGTATGTTCTTGTTATTCATCTATTTGTTGAGGATAGTGGTTGGTCATTACATCTTTAGATATATTTTCTGATGCATATGCTTTCTCTTCCTCCTAGCAGAGATGATGTTGCTGAGCGTGAAGATAAATGGCATGTTTATGTGACTGGCCATAGCTTGGGTGGGGCATTAGCTACGCTCTTGGCTATTGAACTTGCGTCAAGCCAATTAGCTAAGTAAGTGTAATGAGAACTCCCTTCCCCTACATCCCCTGAGAACAAGCAGCTTGTTGGGCATTTTAGTAACATGATATGTGTGTGTTTGTTAGACGTGGAGCAATCACTGTTACTATGTACAATTTTGGATCTCCAAGAGTAGGCAACAAAAAATTTGCTGATGTTTATAACCAGGTCATGTTTCTTCTAACGTGACAAATTGTTATTGACAAGTGTGGAGTGAGAGGGGCACATCGTCATAAAAAATCTCATTGCTTTATATGTTTTGCAATTTGCACGTTCTGCAGAAAGTAAAAGACAGCTGGAGAGTTGTAAACCACAGAGACATAATTCCCACAGTTCCTCGCTTAATGGGTTATTGTCATGTTGCTCATCCTGTTTATCTCGCTGCTGGAGAAGTTGTAAGCGAACCCTTTGATTGCACAATCTTTTTCGTCACAAAGATCATTATTTTTTTTAAATTCTCATTTGCTTGTTTCTGTCTTGGGTAAGTATAGTGTTTAACCTGCGAAATATGCATAACTTTTCTTTGAATGTGACAAACCATTAATTCATTATGAACTTTTTAAGTTATTTAACCTGCGAAATATGCATAACGTTTCTTTGAATGTGACAAACCATTTATTCATTATGAGCTCTTTTAAGTTATAATATCCTTTCCCCAGTATGATATTAATGATCAAAAGTTTGCTGATGAGTAGAATAATGTTGTAGGAGAACATGGATTTTCAGAAAGATGGTTATCATGGTGAGGTGATAGGGGAAGCGACACCTGATATTCTTGTTAGTAGATTTGTAAGTCCTCTAAAACCTTTTTTTTCTATTTAATTTTGTTTTTTTTTTCACTTATTTTAATTAATTATCATCATTGTGAACACAAGTCAAGTACTTGTTAATTTTCGAAAACTTGGTACTTGACTTGGCTTCAAATATTTGTATTTAGGACTTGAATTTGACTTGTTTAAAATAAGTAATTGCTACATCAAGTAATCGAGAAAAAATAGTACTTGCGAGTTACTTGATCCGATTTGTTAGTTGCTAAAATCAAGTACTTATTTTTAAAATACTTATTACTTCAAAATTTCAAATAAGTAAAATAAAGCATAATTTTTTTACAAGAAAATCTGCCAATATTTTTATCAAAAACATATATTAGAATCTAATTTTATCTGATTTCAGATACAATATAAATAAAAGACAAGGTATGTTAAATATATAATAAGAAAAATTTATAAACGAGTAGAACAATAGGTAAATAACAAATAATGACAAAAATATTAAAAGATATAAGACTATTTGACACTTGACTTCCATTTGCAAATAATAAGATTTATTAGTTTATTATCTTATTTAACAATGTCGAGAACTTAATTTTTCAAGACGAAACTAAACAAATATGCCGATTAAAAAAAAAACCATCGCTCATCTAAATTTAACAATTTTCATTATGAATCTATAATAACTTATGTTGATGTTACTAAAAAAAAAATTTAGAACGAGTAACAAATATAAACTAGCCAAGTAGTTAATTTTTTTAAAGATTTGGTATTTGACTTGTATTTGCAAGCTTTTTATCTCAAGTACTTGTTACTTGGTTTGATCATTGCGAGTACTTAATTTACGGGGCACGTACGTATCAAGTAGCGGGTACGAGTAGACTAAAGAGTATCTGTGCCTAGCCTGGATTCATTTTAGTTTTGTTTTTCCTGCTTGTTTGTCTCATATTTCGTCTGCATGTGTTCTTTATGGGGTTTACTTGTGTTCCATAGCTAATAATTGAATACACAGCAGGAATAAGAGTTCGTTAAACTGACTTTTACTTCCTAGGAGATTCTCTTACTATCGACCTATAACTTTAGGTTTACACTACTAGGAGCATTTTTGTTTTGTTGGCTTTATATGCACATCTGGCACACGTTTATCCATAGACGAATGCGAAACTTATTTACATATTAATCTCTTTTGCGATTAAGAAAATTCTAAAATGAGATACTTCGGAAGATGTAGAGAGGATTACTAGTAATCTTGGATATAAAATTGATGCTATCTTTTAGATGAAAGGTGAGAAGGAACTCGTTGAGCAGATACTTCAAACTGAAATCAAACTATTCAACGCAATTCGTGATGGGAGTGCCCTTATGCAGCATATGGAGGATTTCTATTACATCACACTGCTAGAGGTAAGTTATTTGGTGCACTTTACTTAGGATAAGTATAGCTCCAAAGTTATAAATGATTCAATCTCTCACATGATAGTAGCATTTAAACATTCCAAACCCATTTTTGGATGGAGCATTTCCGTAACTTATTGGAATCATTTTTTTTGTTCTTTCTAGAGTGTGAAATTATATTACAAAAATGTTGAAGATCTGGAAGGCGTTGAAAAGACTACTATCTGATCAATGGGAGAGCATCTAATGGCTCGCTCCAGCTTCATCATATTCACACTGTATACCAATTTACAAGAGATAAGCATCAACTGGGTTGCATTGTTTTCCCATTTGATTACAAAGTAAAGAATACTGTGTACCAAAATGTAATTATTTTGGAGAGACCCTTGGTTCAGTCTTAAAAACATAAACATAGACACGGTATTGAAAGGGGACAAGAATGGTTGGAAGTTATCAAAATAATTGGAAGTTCATAGATGTCAATGATGCTATTGGTGCATGCTCAGGGAAACCATGCAGAGAAATTGTTTAGTGGCTTACAGGGATTGGAACTATCTTGTTTCTCGGCTCTTGGCCCTTGGCTGGCTAGTTCCAGCATCATCTGCATCTGTGAGCCTTTCTGGAGAGTGGCTAGGGGAAGGTATGTTATCTCCCAGTCGTTGCGTTTTCATTTGTTTTGGAACTTTGTGAATTTTATGCAGTTCTTAGTTCCTCCTGCTCTAAGTCAGAACTGAGACTGTAGGAAATCAATTCAAAGAAGAACTCGAACTAGTTTTGCATCCATAATGAGACGGGGAATCGTAGTATCTGATCATTAACCGTGTTTTTTTACCTCGGGTTTTCTCGATGCTTGATTTATATATTACTTGTGAAGTATACACAGAAAGAAATGGCTTACAGTGTCTTGAACCTTACTGAGTTTACTACTTATTCAGCAACCCCTGTGGGGAAGTGATTTAATATATGACTAAAGAACTGTTATTTACATGCGATGAATTTTGTTTTGAATATCGCCAGGTTTCTGGTAGTAGACGACGGTGTCTTGTTCTTCCCGCTGCTACTGCCGAGGATACGTAGACTCTGTCTCAGTAAGTCAATCTCTCTTTCCTTCCCATTTCTTTGTTTCTCCATCAAATCTATTCTTCCCTTGAGTGTCTCAATGGTGTCTTCCCTAACTTTAATTTCCTTCCTGAGTTCTTGCACAGTGTTCTTTGCTCCTTCTTGCGATTTCTGTCGCAGTGTCTCTCCTATAAATATCAAGTCATTACTTTTCCTTTCTCAAAGACCGAAACCAAAAGCTAAAATTTGAGATTATATGGCAACTTTTTTACCATATGTTGTGTGGATCAGATCATCAAGCTCCTTCTTGATAGCGAAATAGAGTTGTTTCCACCTCTCCATAGCTTCTTCCCTCGCAGCTCTCTCTAAGCACATCTGTTCCATGACCCATTCCCACTCGTGTTGTTTCGCCTTTGCTTCTTCTTTCTCTTCAACCTTTTGCCTCAGCCTCTTCACCTCTTCTCTCAGTTTCTTCTTCTCTTTCCTCCACTCTGTCTCTGCCATTTTCAGAGCCGAAATGACTCTCTCTTTCTCATCCAGATCTCTTCTTGTTTGTCTCGTCCTCTCTTCATTTGATCTCCCCTTGATACTTCGCCTACTATTGTTTCTCTTTTGCTTGCTTGTGGAGACACCCATGTATTAAATCTTCTTCTTTTCTCTCCCTATTACTCTGTTGAATGCTTTGTTCTTCTGGATGTGTTGTTTAGTACGTCTGCATTCAATGAAGAGAAATTATTATTTGCGAGTGAGGAAGCTCCACATTTGCGGCCTCGCAGTGTGTACTTCATAGGTTATCTTTATTTATATAATAGTGAGGTCCCAAAAGCATATTATATTATATCATCAAGCTACAATTATCCTAACACAGTACACTAAAGTTCCTGGAATGTCTAATAACAAAACTAATAACAACACTTCATGGTAATGACTCTCACGTGGGCTGTAACACCATTGTGGGAACGGAGATGAAATAAAAAAGACAAAAGAAGTTATGGGCATTCTCTGGTCAGAGTACAGAATAGGAAACGAGAGGGAAGAATTGATTTTGATTTAGAATTATGAAAAGCATGAAAAACTCTTTTCAATCTCTCATTAATGATGTGGGCTTTGTTGCTTTGTCACATGCATCATAAACATGGACCCACACTCTTCCCTCCATTTTTTAATTTTCAGAATTTATTACTGAATTTTCTTTTTTTTTGTTATATTTGGTTCCTTTATATATTTGATTTTAAATGGTCTTTATGGCTTATAGATTCTTCTCATGGAGAAGATTTTAGGTTGTTCATGTAGAATGAAAGGCTACATTTTGCTTTATTTCATCTTGGGATCCATTAAAGCTCAGCTGATTAGCTTTGGATCTTACAATTGACGATTGTAATTAATATGATAAGTGAGTACCAGTGAGTATATCTGCTTCTGGTGGTAAAATAGTGGAAGAGAAAAAGACAAAATGAGACACAAAGTCTAATAACAATTGATAACGTAGAGGTTGAATAGATAGCTATGATGTGAAAGGATAGACTCAAACATCAGTCCGATTAATGTGTTCTTCCCTTCACGTGAACTACTCTGTTAAGTTTGGTTTTTGTTTCACTGCTCCTCTTTATTGTTGGAAAACGATTACATCTTTTTACAAGGCTCCATCAAAACCTCGGCCTGTCAAAAATTTGATCCATTTTTTACAGGTAAACCAAAGATAAGAGGCAATTCAGCCCAGTCAATTAGCTCAAACTGAATGCATGGTTTAAGGAGATGAGTATAAGGGGAGAGGAGGACACGAGAAAGGGGGATGAAAACATTACTATAGAGAGTAACGTCTAGAATTAACTTTTTCTCTATTTAACTTTCTTTTTACTAACTTATACTTTTTTGACACGAGCTCACCGAGAGCTATTTCTTTTCTCCTTTGTTCATTCACGATTGTAACTTTTTCC
Source organism: Moricandia arvensis (assembly GCA_905132765.1). Taxonomy (NCBI): domain Eukaryota; kingdom Viridiplantae; phylum Streptophyta; class Magnoliopsida; order Brassicales; family Brassicaceae; genus Moricandia; species Moricandia arvensis. Next base: position 49,793 of record CAJHQP010001829.1, read on the forward strand.
CTTTTGAACAATGAAACACTTTTTAAATAATCCACAGCCGAGTTTTGTTCATCTTCCTAAGAGTCGACCAAACTCATATTCAATAGTTGCCACCCCCCGTAGGACTATATAAAGTAGTGTTAAAATCAACATGGAAACCGGTTGTTCATCCGACGAAAAGGAACCTACACTGGCGAAAGAAGCGCCGACCATGATGGATATGATGATAATCATCATGGAGCTGCCCAACAAGAAAGAAGAAGCCCATAAGACGACGAACGAGTGTCTTGCCATGCTAATCGCCGTCATCACGCCACCAGTTGGCGATGTCAGCAGACCCGTGACGATTAGAAGACAACTCTTCATCACCAGAAATCCTACGACTATTGGTAGCACACAACCGATGATAAGCCAGCAGATTGCCAACCTCCAAATCTCGATGCAAGACATGAACTTAAAGATCCACCGATTGACAAGTTTGGCCCTAGAGATCGAGCATGTCCCCACTGCAACCCTAAAGACCCTCTTTTCGGAGAAGAGAACTGACATCAAATCTGCCAAACAGATAAACTTCGCATTCCATCCTACTCCACCGACACATATCCCACCGACCATGGGACTGCATTCAACATAGCCATGGGACGAGCACACTTTACTGACGAGTAAAAGGACGCTGGTTATTGTCAAATGTTTGTAGAAAGCCTCAACGGTCCCACTGTAACTTGATTCTCATGACTGTGCGAAGATTCCATATAAAGCTTCTACGACTTTTTGGTCGAATTTCTGAAACATTACATAATCTTCACTTGTGTGGGAGCCTCGGCATCTGACCTATGGAAGATTCCTTAGACTCCCAACGAAGGGTTTAGGGAGTTCATGGAGAATTTCAAGCATGTAGTTTCCATTGTACATGTCCTTGCTGAGACAATAGTAGAGGCCCTACGTAACGCGCTTTGGATAAACTCCAAGTTCCGGGACAACCTCTACGTGAACTGGACTATAACTATACATGACTCCCATCACCGCGCTAACAAGTTCATCACGATGGGAAAAGATAAGCAGATGTTCCTAAACATACACAATGCCATAAAGCAAGTAGCGGCAAAGATGGGAAATATATCAAGGGCCGCACCAACATTCATCCTACAATAAGTCTGACGAAAAGAAAAACATCATCTATGTTATTCACGAGGACGTACAGCCAAATTTGAATGTTGTACTACGAGAAAAAGGATGGAACATTTGGCAAAGAAATGCCGAGGGAAAACCACAATCCCCTTCTAGTGATACAGCCTACATCCTTTTCCCTATTGGTTTTGGTTTTCTTTATTTTCCATATACGTTTAGTTTTACTTGAAGCTTTTAGTTTCCTTTATATTTATCGATAAGGATATGTTATCATTCATTTTCCAAAGAGGCTTTGATGTTTTGTTTTGATATATATAGTCGATGACGTGGTGTTGTAAGGTACGACTTATTTTGATTATTATTAAGAGCTTTTCAACTCTAAACCTATTGTTCTAGGATAGAGCTAGACTATTAATGATCTCAAGAAGGCAACACTTCCTAGGTATTCTCAGAATCAATAGGTTACATGTGTTATACATAGCTTCCGCTACATTAGTTGGTATTAAAGCCTTTCGGTTTTGATCCTTAATCAAAATCAGCGATCTATTGCTACTTCCGCATCAACTCTTTTCAGGCTTCATCAACTTCATCATGCCCCCTCGAAAGCAAACTCCTGAAGAACATCAAGAAGAACTCCACAATACACTGAAGAACTTAAGAGCTGGGCTTCATGACACGCTTATTCAAGCCGTCGAAGCAGCCCTCACAATGGTTTCGCAACAACAACAAAATGCACCTTATCATCAACCTCAAGTTCACGAAGCTCAGCATCATCACGAAGAAGACAATTCAGATGATGAATTGGCCGAGAATATATTCGCCAATTTTCATCACCCCCGTAACCAAGGTCATGTCGCCGCTCCAGCTGATCATCAACTCAATAGACAAGAAATTCAAGCTGAAGATAGACACTGGGATTCCGGTTTTCGGGTCGAGATTTCTGAATTTTTTGGACATCTTGGCACCGAGGAGTTTCTGGATTGGTTAAGCTCCATCGAAGAAATTTTTGAATTCAAGCATATTCCGAGAGATCAGTGTATTCCTTTAATAGCATCACAGTTCAAAAATAGAGCTATGGCGTGGTGGCAGCAGGTTAAAGAATCACGTCGACGAGATGATACTTGGGAACATATAAGAAAAAACATGCGCAAAGCATTCCTTACGTATAAATATGAGAGGAAACTGTACAATAAACTATAATCTTTGCAACAAGGTTCTCGTACAGTGGATGAATATGCAACAAATTCTCTCCACATGGTAACCAGAACTACACTCGTTGAAACAAAGGAGCAACTTATTTCTCGTTTTATCGTAGCATGCAGTATCAGATACAAATAGCTTTGCAACAATTGAACCCTCTCATGTGTCTAAAGCACACCAACGTGCTTTAGCAATGGAAATACAATATCACTCTTCTTGGGGAACTTCAAACTCTCGATCATGAGCAGCTTCATCCCAAACCGGCGATACAAACTCTGCATTACCAACTGAGACGCCTCAAAATAGCCAAGCGGGTGTCCGACCAGCACCAGAAAACAACACAGCATCAGACACGACAACTAACACTCGACCAGCTCGTACTGGAGCTCTTCGCTGTTTTTCATGTGGAGAAAATGGTCACAGACAAACAGATGCCCTCACCAAAACCGTCGAGGATTACTTAATCGAGATGTTAATTTTGATGAGGAACCACAATACGATGACTATGAATCTGATTCTCATCAGGAAGCAAACACGGAGTTTATTGCAGAGATACATGAGCCCACACACTAGTTCGCCGCAGTTGTCTTCTTCCCCGTTCAACACAAGAATCTTGGCTACATACTACTCTCTTTCGCTCCACCTGCACCATTAATTGCAAAATATGCAAATTAATAATTGACTTAGGAAGATGCACCAACGTACTTTCAGAACTGGCCGTAAAGATGATAGACCTCAAATTTGTCGTCCATCATTCCCCATACAAATTAGCATGGCTTAACAAAGGAGTTGACATCACTGTCTCACGAAAAGTCAACGTCCCATTATCCACTGGTTCATACACGAACTCAGTATGTTGTGATGTAGTTCCCATGGACGCATACCACATTCTTCTTGGTTGTCATTGGCATTTTGACAGAGATGTCATGCATCACGGGAAAGACAACACTTACAGCTTTGACTTTAAAGGATGAACAATTACATTGCTTCCCTCTCCAGAGAAACCAACAACATACGAATCTTTGACAACAATAAGGGATTCACCTACTCCAAGAAAATACCAGACACTCTTAACACTTTCGAAAGCCGAATTCGAAGCTCTTATGCGTGATTCTAAAATTGTATGGGCATTAGTAGCTGCTGTGGTTTCTTCTCAAGAGACCAATCCATGTCCGCCTGAGTTCGATGCCCTCCTTTCAGAATTTAATGATGTTTTCCCTACGGATCTTGTGATAGGATTGTCGCCCTTACGAGATATTCAACACCATATAGACTTGTTACCTAATTAGACTCTCTTTAACCGTCCACATTACAAGATGAGTCCTCAGGAGCATGATGAATTACACATACAAGTCGAACAACTTCTGGCAAAGGGTCACGTGTGTGAAATCCTTGGTCCTACAGTAGTTCCTGCACTTTTGATTCCAGAGAAAGATGGGTTGTGTCGTATGTTCGTGGATAGTAGACCAATCAATAAAATTACAATTCGCTACCGTTTCCCAATTGCGCGTCTCGAGGATCTCCAAGACCAAATCCGCAGTGAAAATATATTCTCTAAATTGGATCTTAAAAGTGTTTATCATCATATTCAAATTCGTCTCGAAGATGAGTGGAATACTACTTTCAAAACTCGTGAAGGATTATTCGAATGGTTAGTTATGCCTTTTGGTCTTTATATATGCACCAAGTACTTTTATGCGAGGGATGAATCATGCCCTTAGACCCTTCATTGGTAAGTGTGTGGTAGTATACTTCGATGATATCTTGATCTATAGCTCTGATTTGGCCAGTCATCTTCGCCATCTCCAAGATGTGTTACTTGTTCTTCGACAACAAAAACTTTATGTGACACTCAAAATGTGTGTATTTGGTTCGTCACAAGTCTTATTTTTGTTATACGTCATGTATTCTACGGGCTTAGAGGTCGATCCAAGTAAGATTGGGGCCATCAACTCTTGTCCTACACCGAAGACAATAACTGATGTGTGTAGCTTCCACGAATTAGCGTTGTTCTATTAATGCTTCATTCATAATTTCAGCGCGTTAACTGCTACACTCATGGATTGCATGAGAGCAACTACGTTCTCGGACTGAATCGGCCGAGAAAGCATTCCAAACTGTCCAAAACCGTATGATATCAGCACTTGTACTAGCACTACCAGAATTTTTAACAGTCTTTGAGCTGCATTGTGATGCGTTTAAAGCGGGCATTGGAGCCGTCCTTAGTCAGAAAGGACATCCAGTTGCTTTCTTTAGTGAGAAAATTGCTGGTTCACGAGCACGTACATCACCTATGACGTCGAGTTCTATTCTATCGTTCAAGCCATTCGTCACTGGAGTCATTATCTCTTTCATCAGGAATTCATTTTTTTCACCAATCATGACGCATTAAAGCACTTGGATAGCCAGTCCAAGATAACAGCTCGTGACGCCTCATATCGTATACTTACAACAATTCACTATTGTGATCCGTCATCAATTAGGTCGCACCAATAAAGTGGATGATGCTCTAAGTCGATGTCATACTCTTCTCAAAGTGCCTGGCCTTTATCTTTCTCTGATCAATACGCATCTGATTCATATTTTGGTCGAATCTGGACAAGCACAATCACGATTGCATTCTGATTTTGTACTCTAAGAAGGATTCTTATTTCGCGACAACAAGATATGTATCCAGACGAAAGTTGGCAACTGATGATGATTCAAGAGCTGCATAATGAAGACCATGTGGGCCGTGACATAAAACTTGAGTTGGTCTTAGCGTCATATTATTTGCCTCCTCTGCGTCGGGATGTCGCTCGTTTCGTGGAATGATACGTGCTCAAATTACCATAGAGCTACTGATTACTCTATCAAATAAGAGGTTCAGTTGTGGTACTTTGGGACTGAATCCACAAAGAGCGATGACACACAATAGATCTGATAATAGGCTTAGTTAAGCTAGATAATTAATAAGACTATAGAATAATTAAATCAGGAAATAGTTGGTTTGTAAACACGTAGAAAATAGTTAGATCTAAGGTTTTCAGGTAGTGAATTATAATGGGTAGAAGCCAGAGGGTTTTCAATCATTAAACACGAATTCAGTTAGTAAAGATATTAAGTTATATCTATCTATGGCAAAGCTCAGAGTCTACATATTTCATGTGCAAATTCGGAATGACCGTCGATCGATGGTATGCAAACATCATCGATCGATGGCTTTCTTAGTCAAGCATTAAACGATCAGATTCTATTGCTTCATTTAGAATTTATAGACCATTCTCTCTATTGTCCCTAGTAACTTAAGCTCAACAGGGTTTGTTCAGATAACGATCCTACTCTCGCAGTGTCAATTATCCTAAGATCGAGGTTCTAGTTGACTACTCTATAACACAAGCAATAAGCATAATTTTGATGATAGATCTAATAATCACCCTCACACTTTTATTGTTTGGCTAATCCATCAAACCCATTAATAAACTAAATTTAACAAGGTGACTACTCAGACATAGCAAAGCAGAACAAGATAAGCTCATGAATTCTCTTGCTAAACATGTTGAAACCCTAACAACGAGAACCATGGGAGTTCTTTGCGTGGAACTACCAGAATCTGCGGAACAAGACTCGACTTTATGACTCCGGACGACATGCCTACTAACACAAAGAACGTTTCGCCTATCAAAATTAAGACGAACCAAATCCAAACGTGACACTGCCGAACACGGACAATCCCTAAACTCTCGATCGAGAATCAGGGGCTGATAAAGTCAAACGAGTCAACATGGAACCCGGTGATCTGTCCGACCCTTCGGACGAGGACGCTGACATGCCACAATTAGGAAATATCTCCACAAACGTAAACCATATGAATTTTAGCAGGCCACAGTTAGTAAATATCTTCTTTTAAATTGGTCCCAAAGTTTTTAGTATCAGTTAAATAAGTCATATGAATTTTAACAGGCTACTTCTTTTACTGATTAATTGGTATACTTGTTTAAATCGCTAAATATCAATTGAATCCAAAAAAATCATAATATACACTAACTGAAAAAACCCCATCAAAGGCATAAACTGAAAATATATCATTAACAAACTTTGAGTTGGGATACATTTCACAAATCGATGGTCTTGTAACAACAATCATAATGTATGTATAGCTTCAAGAATATGTAGAAATGCAAGAATTTTGGACTATCAACATCTTCGAGTAAGTTGTCAGATATGAGGTTTATATGATTCTTCAAATAATTTTAAAACATATAGACCATGAGTTTTCCTGCTCAGATCATGAAAATTGAATTTTCACTTGTTTGGCCTTTTTTATAGTATGATTCATATGCATGAATGTAATTAAGAGAGATATAAAGATCATAGAAAATAATATTATTTTAAATTATAAAAACGATGACCGCGTTATGAAATTATTAGAAATATATTTCAATATATGAGTACTCATATTATTATCCATTTACTTCATCTTTGTTTGGTCGTCACTGTATTTTACATTCATATGCATTAAATAACAAACAAATTAGTATAATATAAAAAACTCATTGAAGAATCACCTTAGAATTTTGAATTGACTTTCATAAATGATGCGGCCATCAAATCAGTAGATGAACAAGAGGTATACCAAACCGCCTATACCAACGATCTAGGAGATACCAGCGCCAAAAGTTCATTAAAAGGAGAATATCTTAAGAACCAAAAGGGCTTTCGACGTGAAACCAATTTTCACGGATTCTACACTCATCAAAGAACTAAGCTTGGAATTACTGTTGGGATTTAAATCATTTACAACAGAATCAATGTTCTAAATTTATCGCGGGAATGATTTCTCTCTTCCAAGTAAAAGAAAACGAAAAAATCGTGTATGACCACCTCATGGTCTCTTTCATCTCAACGTCTCGTCACAAACGGGAAACAAGATCGACTCAAAGTCTCATTTCCTGTGGGCAACGAGACAATCACTGAGTCTTGTCTCTCATCTGCTACGAGATAATAGCCACGTCTCGTCGCCCACGAGCGATGAGACCAACACCAAGTCTCATTGCCCGTGGGCGACAAGATACGAGCCATGTCTTGTCGCCTTCAGTCAACGAGACCATCTCTGCCTCATCACTCTCTCCTTCAGGACTTTTTACTGATTCTCGTTTTGTCTTGATTAAAGTTTTCGTTAAATTTTTGCGATAAAAATAGCAAGGATTTTTCTTCTCGTAAAAACTTTGAATCAATCGTATAAGACGATAACGGTTAACTTAACACCATTGTTATCTAAACTATACGAAAGTTTTTATTATTTAAACGATACAAAAACTAACATCGTATGAAAAGTGATTGCTCCGAAGAAAATCGTAAAAACGCTTAAGTCATAAAACGGCTCAAAAAGGTCTAAAACACAACAAAAGGCCCATTTACGATTTCAGACAAGAATGAGCCCGATTACAATGATATTTTACCTAATTTCCGTAGAAGATAAATGGAAAAAAAGATAAATGTTATGTTTCCAAATAATCATGGAAGGCCGAGAAGATAAGGAAGATTTCCACGTAAAGATAGACTCGAATCAGCGGCAGAAAAGGAAAGAAGACCGACCTTGGAGGGATATACAAGAGAGGCCAAGGCGAGGATACACACACACAAAGAAGTTCTCAGCAAAATACTTAGCACTTAGAGCAATATTAGGCAATTTTTGTTTCTTGTTATCGAGTTGTGACTCAACTAGGTTTTAAAGTCTTAGCTGGTTAGAACTAGGAAATTCGCTAACAGCTCTTGCAGCCGAGGCTTTTCCCTGTTATAAATGCTCACACACAGATTCGAAATAAGATCTTCTTTGCACTGTTCTTATTTCAATTTACTTTATTTTGTGTGTTTGCGATTTTGATCACTTATCGTTTGGCTCAGCAGAAATCTGGGACCTCAGCGTAAGTTAGAATTTCTTAGCTTTCCTCCAATCACGGAAATTGATGGTGTGAATTTATGTTCCCACAATTACCAGAAAAGGTCCACGGACCAAGAAGTTATGGATTTTACAAGTCAGGTCATCTTCTCATCATTCAATTGACCAGATCAGCTATATTTCGGTCTATACAAATCCAACCATGAATGAGACATGACCAAATCCATATGTTACGTTAAGGAGGGCCTTTTAGGAGTCCAGATCAAAAAGAACCAAGCCCAAAATCCATGCCAACCAGAAGATTTACTTAGTTTACTCAAATTGGCCAAACCAACATCAATTGGAGAAAGTCTTCAACCAATTTAATTTGGTCCGACCCAAACCTATTTGTGGAAGCCAAGAGATACTCTATGCCATCCAAAAGGTATCCTAGGCGTCCAACAATATTCCAACAACCAGAGGATTAGGATGATCCTCTTGCACTTCAATGTAGTTTAGTCGAGCCTATATAAGATAAGTTCATCCATTGTAAATCAACCTTTTGAACCGTTTTATGGATGAAAATCTGTTTTTTAGTTTTGTCCTAAACTATTGCTTGAAGTCTTTGGAGTTTGTGAGAAGCAGATCTAGAGCATCTTGACTTATCAAGGCTCATTTCCATAGAGTCTTGTGGCGTCCTCAATCCCCCCCCCATTCATCCCATTCACTTGGCTAATCAAAGGGAGTTACACAACCAGTTTATTAAGCTCCATCTCGATCCACTTTGACCATCACTTGGTCTAGCTGAGAGTGTCATATGATACGACCAGCAGCCTGATCCCACTCTATCCTCTGTTTATTAGTATTGTTTTATCATTCCTTAGCATCTCATTTAATTATTTTTGCATTTGTTTCGGATTATCAAGTCAGTTTCCAGCCATATCGGCCACATCTTGGTCGATCCGATTCAAACTTCCTTCAGCCATCTGTTCGACCCCCATTTTGGGCTGTATAATTTGGTATCACAGCTCAAAGCTCCTGACTCAGGCTACATATATCCTTTCATCATATTTTCTTTTAATTTGTTTGCATCTATAAATCAAATAATCCATAAAAACTGTCTTTTTGTTTCAAGTTTTAGTTTCTGCATATTATTGTTCTTGCTGTTCATTCTTTTAAAACCAGAAAATAAAAAAATAAGATAGGTTGTTTGATCCACAAAAACTACAAAAAATAATAAGCATAGTTGTTTGCATTGCTTAGTTTCCTTAAAAGAAAAGTAAAAAAAAAGCACTATGGTTTGCATTCATTAGTTTCATAAGTTGTTCCCATTTTATTTGCATTGCATATCAAGCATAAAAAAAATTCAAAAAAACATTCTAGTTACTATTCAAACCATATTATTCTATTCATTTTTTATTGCAAAAAAGAAAAAAAAAATAAGCTCAAATTCATATCATTTGCATATTTTGGTTTATGGTCATCCTTAAACTAAAACCTCAAAAATGTCATTGTTAGTTTTCCTTCCCATATTACTTTCCATTTGTGTTAAAAATCATCTCATGGTTTCTTTATTCGAGTTGCATTAAGAAAATCAAAAATAAAAATTATTTTTGCATAGTTTATTTCATTTCGGTTCATAATTGCATTTTTCGGTTTAGTATAAGTTTCATTGTTGCATTTGTTTTGTTTGCTCGACCATCACTTCCATATAATTCACTTGATCTTTGAGAGTTTTTATAGGAATAAATGAGAGAGAAGCACACGGCCAAACCCTAGTGGTCACCCTAAATCAGCAATTGGGAGCTTTACAAGAGCTCAATGATCAGATTTCTCAGCTAGAGAAAAGAACTAAGGCACAAGCCAACGGCCACAACAAGGATAAATAAGATTTGGAGATGCACCAGAGGCTGTCTATGTAGAGCCCAAGTCACCAGATCTTTGAAGGATCAACCCACACCCAACTTCTCAAACTCTTACCATCATATTGTTAATTCTCGGTTTGATTCTAAATCTCTTGATGATAAAGTTAAGTTTTTTAAAATTTTGGAAGAAAAGTAGTTACCCAAGATGGTAGAGGAACCTTTATGAATGGTTTCACTAACCACACATCCAGCAAAAGGAGAGGTTATCTTATGCCATTGATAACCTAAAAGATGATGCTTTTAAATGGTGGGAAAGAGAAGAAGATGATAGGCAGTTTTACAAGGAACCGACAATGAAAACATGGAGAGCTCTTAAAGAATTCATGAGGGATGAGTTTTCACCATATTTTACAAGCTCTCAAATCCAATGACTATACCCAAGGAGGTATCCACCTTGTGGGTCTAAAGAGCCAAAGAGAGTTGTGCCACAAGAACGCCATAGAAACTTGATCCAACAAGATCAGATTCGATAAATCCAGAGGCACACGATTATCTATGATCAATACAACGTGATGAGGTCCCAAGGGCCATGGAGAATAAGAAAAGTTCTAGCCAAGACATGTTGACCAGATCCACAAAAAAATCAGACAAACCGATATATCAAGCAAAGGTTAAGTTAAATCCTATATTTGATAATTTGGTTTACAAATAATCTCCCACTGGTAGGAGTCACTTGTCTTTGTCCAAGAATGTTAAGACAGGCCTTGATGTCCAACAAAAACCGACCTCCACAACCTTGTTGGAATCAAAAGTTCTCAAAGAATTATGTCCAAGAACACGGAGATTTTAAACCCAAAAGAGGAGGAACCTTCAAGCCAAGGTAAGTCTTCTAATTCTAAAATTCTGAAGGATCATACATGTAGTAGATGTCATAAAATAAGAAACTTTTCTTGTCCAACTAAACAAACGTTGAAAGAAACATCGCTAGAAAATAAAACTAAATTGTTTAAGATGAGTGATAGTTTTATTCAATCTGATTTGATGGTTCCAGATTCTTGTAGAATGCACTTGTCTTTGTCAAATGGTGTTGTAAAAGGAATTAAGGAGCATGAATTCAAAGGATAGGAACCACAAGGCGTCATATCTGTGATGGAGCAGAAGATGGTTCAAGACACAATGCAGTCTATGTTGCTTAAAGAAGCAAAACCAGTGACTAAAGTATCATACCAAGGTAAGTGGCTAAACCCACCGTTTGATACTGATACTGACGTGTGTGTTCTTGATACATGGAGAAGAAATGAAAAGTATATGCTTACTGTTGTTCCAATTAAAGGACCAAACCATAAGCTCAGCCATGAACCACCACAGAAATGGAAATCTAAAATGAACAATGGGCTGTTTAAGTGCCAAAGCTTCATGTATGTTTCACATCAGATTAGAAATTTCTTATTAACTCCATGAAAAGATTAATGCACTTCTCTTGTTCAAGAGAATGTGAAATAAGCTTAGGAAAACAGAGAGAGTACACGGACAAATGACACAACCATAATGACAATAGATGTTGTCCAGAAACTAGATCAAGAGATGCTGAACCGATGTCATTCAAATTCAGCCTAAGAAAGGTAAGTTTCTATGATTTAAAATTTTCATGACACTTGATTATCCAGATATAATGCACTTGTCCTTTCCAGAAGTTTTTGATCCAGGAATAAGACTGAAAAGGCATACAAGCCAAGGTCCAAAGCTGACAGAAAAATCAGCAAGTCATCACACTTGCCCAAAGAAGAAAATTCCTTCTTCAACATGTTGATTCTGTCAAAGTAAGTCTTAACCTTACAAATTCTTTTTATAATAGTCCAAACCCAGATAAAATGTACTTTTTTTTGTCCAAGATATTGAGATTATTTCAGTTTGTAAAGAAGAATGCTTCAAAGAAATCCCATCGCATAATCTTTTGGTGCTAGGAGAACCAACTCCAATGATGGCCAGAACTGAGTCTACTAGAAGTGTGAGCGACCACCAAACCCAGAAACGATGCAATGTACATATCAGAGGCGTGATCCTTTCACACCTTCTCAAAGAAGAACCACTAGATGCTCCATGCAGCAACAAATCAAAATTATACCAAGGTAAGTTTATAAACTCTCAAAAGAGAATGAAATCTGAATTTCTCAATCTTGGTTCAAGTTATCCAGTTTTGAGAACTTAAGTTTATCAAGGGAGAGGGTATGATGCGGCCATCAAATCAGTAGTTGAACCAGAGGTCTACCAAACTGCCCATACCAACCATGTAGGAGCTACTAGCGATAGAGGTTCAGTAAAAGAAGAATATCTTAAGAACAAAAAGAGATTTCGACATGAAACCAATTTTAACGAATTTTACACTCACAAAAGAAGCACGGAAGCTTAGAATACCAGAAAAGGTTCACGTACCAAGATGTTATGGATCTTACAAGTCATGTCAACTTCTCAGCATGCAATGGGCCATATCAGCCATATTTTGGTCCATACAAATCCAGCCATGACCAAATCCATAAGTTATTTTAAGGAGGGCCTTTTGGGAGTCTAGATCAAGAAGAACAAATCTCGAAATCCAATTCAACCAGAAGATCTACTCTGTTTACTCAAATTGGCCAAACCGACATCAGTTGAAGAAAGTTTTCAACCAATTCAATTTGGTCCGATCCGAACCTATTTTTGGAAGCCAGAAAATACTCTACACCATCCAAAAGGTATCATAGTCATCCAACCATCTTCCAAAAACCAGAGGATTGGGAGAACCCTCTCGCATTTCAACTTACCTTAAATGGAGTCTTTTGCAATAAAGCCCCAACAGCTACTTCCTATACAAATGGTGAACGACTTCAGCACATTCCAATCCATCAAAAAGGTTCCCAGGAAGCTCTCTTATCCATTAAAACCCTTCAGGTTCAAGAATAATCAAGTTTCTCATTTATGGCCAAGCAAATCATTTCCAATGGCCATATTATCTCCTAAGATCACTCCTTTGAAGACCCTACTTTATTTGCAAGTTATTTTCTTTCCTAGTTACGTTTATGACCGTTTGGTCTTGTTCAGAGTAGTTTAGTCGAGCCTATATAAGCTCAGTTCATCCATCCTTGTAGATCAAGCTCTTGAACCTTTTTATGAATGAAAATCTGTTTTCTAGTTTTATTCAAAACTATTGTTTGAAGTCTTTAGATTTTCTGAGAAGCAGCAAACTAAAATACAGAAAAAGGAGAGGTTATCTTATGCCATTGATCAACTAAAATATGATGCTTTTAAATGGTGGGTAAGAGAAGAAGAAGATGATAGGCGGTTTTACAAGGAACCAACAATGAAAAATGTGGAGAGCTCTTAAAGAATTCATGAGGGATGTGTTTGCACCATATTTTACAAACTTTTAAATCCATGGACTATACCCAAGGAGGTATCCAACTCGTGGGTCTAAAGAGGCAAAGAGAGTTGTACCACAAGAAGGCTATAAAATCTTGATCCAACAAAACCAGATTCGGCAAAACCAGATGCACACGGTTATCTATGATCAATACCAATATGATGAGGTCCCAAAGGACATGGAGATTAGAAAATTTCTAGCCAAGACACACATTGACCAGACCCACAGAAAAATCAGACAAACCGATATTTCAAGCAAAGGTTAAGCTAAATCATATACTTGATAATTCTGTTTACAAATCATCTCCCACTGGTAGGAGTCACACTTGTCTTTGTACGAGAATTTTAAGACAATTCTTGAGGTCTAACAAAACCGATCTCCACATTTTTGTTGGAATCAAAAGTTCTCAAAGATTTATGGACAAGGAACAAGGAGATTTTAAACCCAAAAGAGGAGGAACCATCAAGCCAAGGTAAGTCTTCTAATTCTAAAATTCTGAAAGATCACACATGTTATAGATGTCATAAAATAAGACACTTCTCTTGTCCAACTAAAAAAGTGTTGAAAGAAACATCACTAGAATATAAAACTAAATTGTTTAAAATTAGTGATAGTTTTATTCAATCTGATTTGTTGGTTCCAAATTTTTGTATAATGCACTTGTCTTTGTCAAAGGAAGTTGTAACAGGAATTAAGGTGTATGATTTCAAAGGAGAGGAACCACAAGGCGTTATCCTTGTGACGGACCAGAAGATAGTCAAGACACAATGCAGTACATGTTGCTTAAAGAAGCAAAACCAGTGACTAAAGTATCACACCAATGTAAGTCGCTTACCCCACCTTTTGATATTAGTACTTACGTGTGTGTTCTTGATACAGGGAGAACAAATGAAAGCTATATGCTTACTGAAACTCCACTTAAAGTACGACACCATAAGCTAAGACATGAACCACCACACAAGTGGAAATCTAAAATTGAACAATGGGATGTTTAAGTGCCAAAGCTTAATGTATGTTTCACATTAGCCAGAAATTTCTTACTAACTCCATGACAATATTAATGCACTTGTCTTGTTCAAGAGAGAGTGAAATAAGTTTAGGAAAACAAATAGAGTACACGAAGGACGAAGGACACCAACCATAATGTCAATAGATGCTGTCCAGAAGCTAGATCAAAGGATGCTGAACCAGTGTCATTCAAATTCAACCTAAGCAAGGTAAGTTTCTCTGATCTTAAAATTTTCATGACACTTGATTATCTTGATATAATGCACTTATCCTTGCCAGAATTTTTTGATCCAAGAATAAGACTAGAAAAGCATACAAGCCAAGGTCCACAACTGACAGGAAAATCAGCAAGTCGCCACGCTTTCCCAAAGAAGAAGATCCTTCTTCAACTTGTTGATTCTGTCAAAGTAAGTCTTAACCTTACATATTCTGTTTATAAACTCCAAACCCATATAAATTGCATTTGATAGTTGTTCAAGGTATTGAGATAATTTCAGGTTGTAAAGAAGAAAGTTTCAAAGAAATCTCACCGCATAATCTTTTGTTGCTAGGAGAACCAACTCCAAAGATGGTGGAACCGAGTCTACTAGAAGTGTGAACGACCACCAAAACCAGAACAGATGAAATGCCATAGCAGAGGCGTGATCCTTTCATACCTTCTCAAATAAGAACCACCAAATGCACCATGCATCACCAAACCAAAATCATACCAAGGTAAAGTTATAAACTCTCAAAAGAAAATGAAATTTGACTTTCTCTATCTTAATGCAGGTTATCCAGTATCGAGGTCAAAAAAATTTCAAGAGGGAGGGTATGATGCGGCCATCAAATCAGTAGATGAACCAGAGGCCAACCAAAATGCACATACCAACCATCTAGGAGCTACCAATGATAGAGGTTCAATAAAAGAAGAATATCTTAAGAACCAAAAGAGCTTTTGACGAGAAACCAATTTTCACTGATTCTACACTCATCAAAGAAGAACTGAGAATTGTAATTACCATAAAAAGTTCACGGCCCAATAATCTATGGATTTTACAAGTCATGCCATCTTCTTAGCATCCAATGAGCCAGATCAGTAATATTTCGGTCCATACAAATCCAACCATGAAGGGCACGACCAAAGCCATATGTTATGTTAAGAAGAGCCTTTTAGGAGTCTAAATCAACAAGAACCAAGCCCGAAATCCAATCCAACCAGAAGATCTACATGGTTTACTCAAATTGGCCAAACCGAGATCAGTTGGAGAGAGTCTTCCACCAATTCAATATGGTCCGACCGAAAACTATTTGTGGAAGACAGGAGATACTCTGTACCATACAGAAGGTATCCTAGGCATCCTACCATATTCAAAAAACCAGAGGATTAGGAGAATCCTCTCGCACTTCAATTTGCCTTATTTGGAATCTTTTGCAATAAAGCCCCAACAGATACTTCCTAAACAAATGGTGAACGACTTCATCACATTGTGATCCATCAAGAATGTTCACAGGAATCTTTCTTATCCCTTAAAATCCTTCAGGTTCAAGAAGAATCAAGTTTCTATGGCCAAGAAAATCATTTCCAACGACAATATTATCTCCCAAGATCACTCCTTTGAAGATTCTACTTTATTTGCAAGTTATTTTCTTTCCTAGTTATGTTTATGACCGTTTGGTCTTGTTCATAGTAGTTTAGTAGAGCCTATATAAGATCAGCACTCATCCTTGTAAATCAAACTTTTGAACCTTTTTATGAATGAAAATCTGTTTTTATAGTTTTATCCAAAACTATTGTCTGAAGTCTTTAGAGTTTGTGAGAAGCAGCTCCAGAGCATCTTAACTTATCAAGGCTTCTATTCATAGATTCTTGTGGCATCATAAATCCAACTCATTCATCCCATTCACTTGGATACTTAAAGAGAGTTACACAACCAGTTGATTAAGCTCCATCTCGATCCACTTCGACCATCACTTGATCTAGCTGAGAGTGTCACACGACCAGAAGCCTGATCCCACTATATCCTCTGTTTATGAGTATTTTTTTATGATTCCTTAGCATCTCATTTCTTTCGTTTTACAATTGTTTCAGATTATCAAGTCAGTTTTCACCCATATCGACCAATCGGCCACATCTTGGTCGATCCAATTCAAACTTCCTTCAACCATATGGTCGACCCCCATTTTAGGTTGTGATTGGTATCAGAGCTCAAACTCATGACTCAGGTTACATCTACCGCTTCATTATATTTTGTTTTGCATTTATAAAACGAAAAATCCATAAAACTTTCTTTTGTTTCAAGTTTTAGTTTCTGCATATTATTTTTCTTGTTTTTCATTCTTTTAAAACCACAAAAAAATAAAGATATGTTGTTTGATCCACACAAAAAAATAGCATAGTTGTTTGCATTCATTAATTTCTTTAAAAGAAAACTAAAAAAAAATCAGCATTTAAGTTGTTTCCATTTTATTTGCATTGCATATAATTCAAATAAAAAATCATTCTAGTTATATTCAAAACATATTTGTTTACTCATTTCGTGGGTGCATAAAATAAAAAAAAATTTGGTTGTATATTATTTGTATATTTTGGTTTATTGTCATCCTTAAACTAAAACCTCAAACAAAAATATCATTGTTAGATTTCCTTCCTATATTTTTTTCCATTTGTGTTAACCAGCATCCCATAATGTCTTTATTCGATTTGCATTAAAAAAAATCATTTTTGCATAGTTTATTTCATTTGGATTCATAATTGCATTTCTTGGTTTAGTATAAGTTTCATTGTTACATTTGTTTTGTTTGCTCGACCATCACTTCCCATATATTTCACTTGATATTTGAGAATGTTTGCAGAAATAAATGAGAAAGGAAGGACATGGCCAAACCCTAGTGGCCACCTTGAACCAGCAGTTGGCAGGTATATAAGAGCTTAATGATCAGATTTCTCAGCTAGAGAAAAGAACTAAAGCACAAGGCCAACGGCCAAAGCAAGGATAAAGAAGTTTTGGAGATGCAACAAAAGCTGTTTATGTAGAGTCTAAGCCACCAAATCCTTCAAGGTTTAAACCACACCCAACTTCTTAAACTTTTAACCATCATGTTGTTAATTCTCGGTTTGATTCTAAATCTCTGATAAAGTTAACCTTTTTAATTTTTCTAGAAAAAGAAGTTACCTAAGATGGGAGAGGAACCTTTATGAATTGTTTCACTACAACCACATCAAGAAAAAGGAGAGGTTATCTTATGCCATTGATCAACTAAAAGATGATGCTTTTAAATGGTGGGTAAGAGAAGAAAATAATAGGCGGTTTTACAACGAACCAACTATCAAAACGTGGAGAGCTCTTAAAGAAATCATGAGGGATGAGTTTGGAAAATATATTACAAGGTCTCAAAGCCAGGGAATATACCCAAGAAGCTATCCAACTCGTGGGTCTGAAGAGGCAAAGATAGTTGTGCCACAAGAAGACCATAGAAGCTTGATTCAACAAAACCAGATTCGGCCAAACCAGAGGCAAACGGTTATCTATGATCAATACCAATATGATGAGGTCCAAAAAGCCATGGAGAATAAGAAAATTTCTAGCCAGGACACATTGACCCGACCCACAAAAAAATCAGACAAAATGATATTTCAAGCAAATATTAAGGTAAATCATATACTTGATAATTATGTTTACAAATCATGTCCCACTGGTAAAAGTCACACCTGTAATTTTCCAAGAATTTTAAGACAGGTCTAGAGGTCTAACAAAAACTGACCTCCGCATCTTTGTTAGAATCAAAAGTTCTCAAAGAATTATGTCCAAGGAACAAGGAGATTTTAAACCCAAAAGACGAGGAACCATCAAGCCAAGGTAAGTCTTCTAATTTAAAATTCTGAAAGATCAGACATATTATAGATCTCATAAGATAAGACACTTTTCTTGTCCAACTAAACAAGTGTTGAAAGAAACATCACTAAAAATAAAACTAAATTGTTTAAAATGAGTGATAGTTTTATTCAGTCCAATTTCTTGGTTCCAAATTTTTGAATAATGCACATGTCTTTGTCAAAGGGTATTGTAACAAGAATTAAGGAACATGAATAGAAAGGAGAGGAACCACAAGGCGTCATCCTTGTGGTTGACCAGAAGAGGGTTGAAGACACAATACAGTCCATGTTGCTTAAAGAAGCAAAACCAGTGACTAAAGTATTATACCAAGGTAAGTGGCTAACTCCACCTTTTGATATTGGTACTTACGTGTGTGTTCTAGGTAAAGGGAGAACAAATGAAAGTTATTCGCTTACTGAAGTTTCAATTAAAGGACCATACAATAAGCTCAGCCATGAACCACCACACAAGTGAAAATCTAAAATTGAACAATGGGTTGTTTAAGTGCCAAATCTTAAGGTATGTTTCACATTAGACCAGAAAATTATTATTAACTCCATGAAAAAATTAATGCACTTGTCTTGTCCAAGAGAATATGAAATAATTTAAGGAAAGAGAGTACACGGTCAAAGGACACCAACAATAATGTCAATAGATACTGTCCAGAAACTAGATCAATGGATGTTGAACCAATGTCATTCAAATTCAGCCTAAGCATGGTAAGTTTCTCTGACCTTAAAATTTACATGACACTTGATTATCTAGATATAATGCACTTGTCCTTTCCAGAAATTTTTGATCTAGGAATAATACTAAAAAGGCATACAAGCCAAGGTCCAAAGCTGAAAGAAAAATCAGCAAGTCGCCACACTTGCCCAAAGAAAAAGATCCTTCTTCAACTTGGTTATTCTGCCAAAGTAAGTCTTAACCTTACACATTCTGTTTATAATACTCAAAACCCAGATATAATGCACCTCCCTTTTGTCAAAGATGTTGAGATAATTTTAGGTTGTAAAGAAGAAAGCTTCAAAGAAATCCATTGGATAATCTTTTGTTGCTAGGAGAACAAACTCTAAAGATGGCCATAACTGAGTCTACTAAAAGTGTGAATGACCACCAAACCCAGAAGAGATGCAATGGGCATATCAGAGACGTGATCCTTTCATACCTTCTCAAAGAAGAACCACCGGATGCACCATGAATCACCAAAATGAAATTATACCAATGTAAGGTTTTAAACTCTCAAAAGAGAATGAAACCTGACTTACTCTATCTGGGTGCATGTTATCCAGTTTTGAGGTCTAAAAGTTTTTAATGGGGAGGGTATGATACGGCCATCATATCAGTAAATGAACCATAGATCGACCAAACCGCCAATACAAACCATCTAGGAGCTACCAACAATAGAAGTTCAGTAAAAAGAGAATATCTTAAGAACCAAAAAGGCTTTCGACGTGAAACCAAATTTTTACGGATTCTATACTCATCATAGAAGCACTGAGACTTATAATTACCCAAAAAGGTTTATGGACCAAGAAGCTATAAATTTTACAAGTCAAGACATCTTTTCAGCATCCAATGGGCCAGCTAAACCATATTTCAGTCCATACAAATCCAAACACGAAGGGGCAACGACCAAATACATATGTTATGTTAAGGAGGGCCTCTTTGGATTCTATATCAATAAGAACCAAGCTCAAAATCCAATCCAACCAGAAGATCTACTATGTTTACTCAAATTTGCCAAACCGACATCAGTTGAAGAAAGTCTTCAACCAATTCAATTTGGTCTGACCCAAACCTATTTTTGGAAACCAGAAATAACTCTACACCATACAGAAGGTCTCATAGTCATCCTACAATATTAACCAACCAGAGGATTAGGAGAATCTTCTCGCATTTCAACTTGTCTTAAATGGAGTCTTTTGCAATAAAGCCCCAACATCTACTTCCTATACAAATGGTGAACGACTTCAGCACATTCTAATCCATCAAGAATTTTCCCATGAAGCTTTCTTGTCCCTTAAAACCCTTCAGTTTCAAGAAGAATTTAGTTCCTCATTTATGGCCAATCAAATCATTGCCAATGGCCATATTATCTCCCAAGATCAATCCTTCAAAGACTCTCCTTTATTTGCAAAGTTATTATCTTTCCTAGTTATGTTTATGGCCATTTGGTCTTGTTAAGAGTAGTTTAGTCAAGCCTATATAAGCTCCGTTCATCCATCCTTGTAAGTCAAGCTTTTAAACCTTATTATGAATGAATATTTTTTCTGTTTTTATCCAAAACTATTGTTTGGAAGTCTTTAGAGTTTGTGAGAAGCAGCTCCAGAGCATCTTGACTTATCAAGGCTCCTATCCATAGAGTCTTCTGGTGTCCTCAATCCACCCGATCCATCCCATTCAGTTGGATAATCAAAGAGAGTTACACAATCAGTTGATTAAACTCCATCTAGATCTGCTTCGGCCATCACTTGATCTAGCTGAGAGTGTCACACGACCAGCAGCCTAATCCCACTATGTACTCTTTTTATTAGTATTTTTTTATCATTCCTTAGCATCTCATTTCATTCATTTTGCATTTGTTTCGTATTATCAGTCAGTTTCCCGCCATATCGACCAATCAACCACATCTTGGTCAATCCGATTCCAACATCCTTTAACCATCTTTTGGACCCCCATTTTGGGCTGTATCAATAAAGAACCTAGAAATTAACCATTTAGATAAATATAAATCAGTAAAATACAAAATTTACAGAATCCTGAAGGCTATATGATCAATCAACAAAAATTAGAAGGCCATAACTAACTCCATTATTCATTGTCTTCTCTATCACTTGGTATTTAGCGTAGTGAAGCTTCATTTGGGTTAGTAAGGAATCATTAGTGCAGAATTGATATAATACACAATACTCGATGGAATTAGATCAATATTATTAAGGGAAATATATGAAATGACAAGAATACTCTCGTCATTATCAATTGATTTCTCAATTATTTGGTGCTCAAAGTAGGCACGGTAAGCATGCATTAGATATGAATGATTAGTGCTTGAATGAAATAATATAGCATAGACCAAACATATCCATATAAAATAATCAATATAGTAGATCAATATTAAGGGAAATACCTTAGATGGCCAGACTACTCATATTATCCATTGTCTTTTCACTTGTTTGGTATTCAGCGTATTCAAGATTTATCTGCATTAGATTAGATATGAATTATTAGTAAATGAAAGAA
The DNA here is from genome assembly GCA_905132765.1 of Moricandia arvensis. Taxonomy (NCBI): domain Eukaryota; kingdom Viridiplantae; phylum Streptophyta; class Magnoliopsida; order Brassicales; family Brassicaceae; genus Moricandia; species Moricandia arvensis. Next base: position 71,330 of record CAJHQP010001829.1, read on the forward strand.
GATTATTAAAATAGAGAGAGTAGTTAGAAAGGGATCTCGACTAATTATCAAAAATAAATCGGTTTAAAAATGTACTCTGTTAGGAAGGAAACTCGATTCATTATATAGGAAATATTTAGAAAGTAAAACTTTCACGAGAATAATCAATTAATAATTTAAACATTAAATTTGACGAAAATTTCAAATTTATTATAGGAATATTCGGGCTACCATTTCTTACTTTTCATATTTTCTATTTGAAAAGATTTACGTGGGTGATTTTTGGAAACAATATCAAAACATAATTTCAAATTATACGTGGCTATCAATCAACCTAAACATTCATAAACGACATATTATATCGTGTTCATATGTCTCACATGTATATACACTATAAAATTAAAACCTAACCATATGGAACACAAAACCCTAAACTCTAAACCCTAAACAACATAAATGTAAATTGTCTACAAATATAAACCCTAACTTATTTAACATAAACATGTAAGTTTCAAATTGGAATCACATATTATGTAATTTTATGTAGCAAACCATATATGATGTAATTAAACTATAAAGTTTAAAAGTATATGATTCGAGAGCAATCAAATAGTTAGGGAGCAAACCGAGATAAGATGATATCAGCCGATCGTGTTTTGATTAGGGTAACCAAATAATAGATTAAGAAAAACTAAGATTGATCGGTTTATGGAAGCTAATCCCGCTTAAGCTATATCAGCAAGTTTAGAGAGACTTAATGATTAATGTCATGCCACCATTGGGAATTAGCTGAGTCTCCATTGTAAATTAGTGATCCAATCAAATTATAACGTTTTCACTTAAACATATTCTCAAATAATAGTACGATACCAAGAAAAAAGAAATAAATTTGACAACAGTTGAATAATCGTCTCTATATTCTATTCAACATGGGACATGGCTAAACGAAATAAGCCAAAAAGGAATAATGTGGAAATAGTAGCAGATTTTGCTACCCATGATCAAGATTGGATTGTTTAAGAAACTGATGTGGAACTAGGAGATATTTGTGAAACTCTAGGAACCTCTTCTAAAGAGGATTATTTTATGAGAGAGTGGTGGAGCTGATTAAAAGGGACCGGAATAAGTTGACATATAATGAAGAAATATTAGAGGAGATAAAGTGAACAACGTTATTAGGATGAGTGTTAGAATTTTATGGAACAATTTTATTTACTTATTTTATAGTTTATTTTTGCACACTACGTTAATTTGAGTATTTTTATAAAAAAAATGTTTAATTTTTATGGATAATTTGATTGAGTAAGTTTATCATTTATTTGATATATATATATATATATTTATTCAGAGTAGACAAAAATATCGCTTATTAAAAATCTGCCTACACCAGCTAATATTGCCCAGGCTCCAACAAAGCGGTCTAGGCACGAGGTGGAAGACCACTGCCTAGACCTGACCGCAAGCTGGGTATTTGGGTTTTTTGTCTTACTCGCTACTTGATTTGTTTTGTGCAAGTATTAGAATTTTTGACTTGTACTTATATTTGATTCAATCAAGTACTTAGTTATTAAGTACTTGCCTATATTTTAAATACTTACAAGTTCCTTGGTAATACTTGATACTTGTTTATTTAGATTTAAATTTTAAAATTAAATGTACCAAAACATGAAGTTCAGTTAATGTGGAATAAATATTTTTTTTATATACTTGTTGCTCTACGTAATCTACTCAAGTTATTTGATTTAGTGTGTGTATATAACTCTTCTAAAATAAGTGTGTATTACATTTAATACCTAAAAATTAATATTTTTTGAACTTTATTACAATATCAGTAGTAAAACAAGTATTTTAAAGGGTATTAGAAATTTTTAGAATTAATAACAACTAATAAAAAAAGTAAAGACGAGTATTACAAAAAAATGTGAGACTTGATACTTGACTTGTACTTGTAAGTAATAAGATTTGCAGACTTGTTACTTGCCTTGACAACGCCAAGTACTTAATTTTTTAAGCTGAGTACGAATCAAGTAGCATATATTGACTGAGTAACAAGTATTGGTTTCCAACCTTACCACCGCCCGCTTAGCGCTTTTTTGAAAACTGATTAGTACTTTAGGGGGGTGTATTGGACTTGAGGTTTTAAAAGACTTTAGGGTGTTCTAATTTTAGTGAGATTTAAGTGAACTTTGAATTTATTTGGGTGATTTTGATGAAAACTAAAAACTACAATCAAAATCTACAGGTGATTTGTTAAGATATCTTTTAAATTTCAGAGTTGTTTAGGTTATTTGCGTATATGTTTATCGTCAATTTTATTTTTGCTTACGGATCTCTCTAGTTATCACTCACAACGTAGGCATAAAGAAAATAAACTTCTGGCCATTAATGTATATTTGAATATATTACCGACATTGAAATACAGTCGATACTTGGATCAATCTTCAAACACTGATACTTTTATGGCAAGTCAGTCAAGGAACTGATAGCATACTTGAGAACTAATTGCAAAAGACAAAATACAATGCCTTGCAACTCACAAAGGTTGGTGATTCAAACGTTTCGGCAGTCTCACACTTTAATTACACTTTTATTAGAGCCATATGCTTCTCAGATGGTCAATAACTGTGGATCCTTATGAAAATTTGATATTTTAGGAGTAACTTGGATAAATAAGAGAAGTAAAATTTAGACGCTTTATCCAAAGCTAATGTTGTTCTCTGAAAACAAAACCTGGTTACTCATAATGTCATGTGTGTACCTCTTATCAACGGAGGGTATTATTTCTTTGACAGCAGAAAGTGTGATGGACTCAACTGACTTCCAGACGGTGAAGCTTGCTTTCCTTCACTCATTGAAACATATGCAAAAACTAGCACAAGTAGAATGAAGAGGTACGAGGAGAAAAGGTGTTTGCTTACCCTCACCTTCTACATCTTCGTGAAGCATGGATTCTCCTCTAAGATCCACTTCTAAGTTTATGCCTTTTTGGTTTAAATTTCTCTAGGAAGCATCTTATTAGGTTATACACAACCAAGCTTGTGTTGTCACAAATTTCTGGGACTGCAAGGTTGTAAGAATATTTTATATTCTTATATGACCTATGTGTCTATTGGTCAATATAAAATTTAAGTTCATATTAATGTTTTATAGATTCTAATATAAAAGACGATACCATGATGGATAGGTTTCGATTAATGAGTTAGAATCCGGGTGTATTGATATACTCCCTCCTTTACCTTGATTTATGAATGTCCTTCATCCTTTGATCATAAGATATAATACATTTATGTATTTATATAGTTAGTGGTGGTTATGAGTGAAGGGTTGTGTTAATTTATGACACCCCTTCTATTAATATAAATAAGGGTAGTATTTCCCCTTATTTAACAATGACAAAAGCTCTCTTAAAACCACATAATAGAAAAGATCTCAAAGGAAAGTATGGAAGGATTATTCTTATTCATCAAAGAATTACTAAAGAGAAAGATCTAAAGGAGGAGAAGTCAGACTACATCTTATATGAATCAAGAGCATGGATTAAATGTTAGTGTTTCTATCTTCTTCTCTAGAAATTATTAGGGTTGAATTAATCTAAATCTAGAATATGGTTTTGATAGATTTCGTAATAGAAATCATAAAAGTTAATCTAACAGGTTCTTCTTTATCTTGATTGGATTTTGCGGACTATGATCATCACTCTTTATGTTTTCGACGGAATACAAAGAACGAGGGCTAAGCTAGTTATCTACTCCACCTCAATATACCTCTCAGCCTTGGTCGTACCTATGTAATGTCTATCACTGACAGGTGTAGATTTATTGGACATGGGAGTGGCAAAGAGAGACATAGGATGAGCTCTTGTAATACTCTTGTCATGTTCCTTATAACGAGGGAAGAGATGATATGATGCTGGGTTGCATCTGAAGAAGTTGGAGTCAAAACTGAGCATTCAGCATCAGTTTCGTTTTGATTTGGAGCAGAGGTATCGAAAGCATCGACTTAACTTTAATCATCATCTTTAAGATCGTCTCCTTCCACTCTCAACGACCATAATTCTAGTCCTTGTGCTTCACTATTTTTCTGTAATGTTTTATTCATTTTTTCTTTCAAATTTTTTCAAATATCACCTATAGAGATGTTATTTTAGAGGACTAAAATGGAGGCAAACTCTTCCAAAATCCTTGTAACAATTTTTTCTTATGAAATATTGTTTACAGTTGAATAACAGTGAATTTGATATAGATTTTATAAGTTACTAATTGAATAACAGGAGATTACAGTGATTTTCAATAACTTTCCACAAATCTCATATTGAATAATACTTGATTTGGAAAGGGTTTTTAAAACATTTGTTGAATAACAGTAGATTTTAACAAAATCCTAAAATCTCTAATTCTTGTTTCATTACACCCCCCACCCCTTAGTGTCCATCAAATGCTCTTATGATTTTTAGTATTGAAAAAGCAAAGTGCCTTGTTTCCTAATAAAAAAATCTTTTAGTAACCTATTCTCTAATTAGCAACTTAAGAATGATCTAGTTTTCAAGTTATTTCTTGTTTCATTCATAGAGAAAAGCAAACCAGTACAAATAAAGGCAAATATCCTTCTGAATTTTGTATATTAAGGGGTTGTCTGTTTCATTATCAGTCATCTCTATCGAGATGATCCATTTAAATGATTCATCCAAATGATCCATCAAGATATTTGTGTGATTGTTAGTTTCATCTAAATAGATCATCTAGATGAATCATCTAAATGGATTTTTGTTCGTTTCTTTATCTCTATTTCTATTTAGATGAGTTTAGTAAACAAATTACTAATATATTCTTATTTTGATTTAATCATTTTTGTATCACTATATTATTTTTTATTAATTATCTAAAATATAATTATTTTAAAATATGTTTTTGGCGGAAAATATAATTTTATGGTTTTAGCGGAAAAATACATATTCACGATTTTGGCGAGAAATCTGATTTTGAGATTTTAACGAGAAAAAAAAATAATTTTGTGGTTTTGTTGAGAAAATAAATTTTCCAGTGTGACGGGAAAATATGGTTTTGTAATTTTAGCATGAAAACATGTTTTTGCAGTTTTCGCGAGAAAATACGTTTTACGGTCTTTGTGGGAAAATGCGTTTTTGCGGATCTTATGGGAAATGCATTTTTGTGTTTTTCGCGAGAAAATGCATTTTTGTTGTTTTGGCGAAAATGCGTTTTTGACAAGAAAAATGTGTTTTTTTGGATCTTAAGGAAAAATGCATTTATTGTGCGAAAATGTTTTTTTTTGCGGAAAAAGTATTTTTTTGCGGTTTTGGCGAAAAATGCGTTTTTGATAGGAAAATATGTTTTTGCGTTTCCGACGAGAAAAATTGTTTTTACAGCTTTGCAAAAAAATGTGTTTTTGTTATGAACCGTTTGTGGATTGCCATAACCCATATAGTCGGATGGTCGATGGGCCTGTGGTCGGCTCGACCAATATAGGCCCAAGTATAAACCAAGTCCATATAGGTTTACTAATATAAGTTTACTAATCCTAGCCCAAATGGGATTAGGGTTAGGGAAATGGAAAACCTATTGCATGTTGGTTTTGGAGATTTTCCCTTTTCTATGTTTTGGACTATTTCCATTATTGGTGTTGGTTGTAATCCTTATATAAGGAAACCCTTATTGCTTAATGTGATACACGAGTTTGCTCTCTCTTTTCTCTTAGTTTACAACACGTTATCAGCACGATTGATTCTATAAACCCTAAGATAAGAAAGCCATCGATAAACCCTAGATCACCCTTCATCTCTTTCGATCACAAACCCTAGGTGGCTAAGTTTTTCCTTTTAGCTCAAACCGATAAGAAGAAAAGGAAAAGTGTTCATCCACGAAGAACAAGCAATCCGATCAATCCATCCATCCGATCCAAAGCACCCCGAGGTTCAATCCATCTGAGAATCAAGTTCATCCGATCAATCCTTCCTCTTGGTGGTCCGATTCAAGCCAAATAAGAAACAAGGTAAACTTCATAAACCCTAGTTTCTAAAACCCCATAACCGAATGAACATTGATTAAATCTAAGACCTAAAACTGATTTGAAACTTAGAAAGAATTTTTTAAGTTGATGGATAGATAGATTGCTTGAATCATGGTTTGATTGCTATAAACCCTAATCGAATATGATTAATGTGCAAATCAAACCTAAAATACTTTACTTGAATAAATTGATTGATTTATGATTAGAGGTTGTTTGATCTTTGATTTGGCCATTTTAGATTGCTTTCTAGATTGATTTAAACCTAAATCTAATCGATTAGGTCATAAACCCTAAATCCCCAAATCGATTAGATCATAAACCCTAAATCCCCAAATCGATTAGATCATAAACTCTAAATCCCCAAATCGATTGAAACCCTAGTTTTCATACTTGATTCAATTGTATTAGATTGTTAGATTGATTGATAAATACTTGTCTTAGGTTGATAGATTGATTGTTTTTCAATACATGTCCAAACCTAGACGATTGCTAGGTTGATTAGGGACTTGCCCTAATGCTAAACCCTAGCCCTAGAACCGCATAGGCAAAAACTATAAATAATCACAAACCTAATCTCTAATTGAACTTGTTTGTGAGTTAGGTTGATAGATTCTTTGTTTAAACATTGTTTGGCCGATTCAAATTTAGTTTGGCCGGGTCTAAACTCTAGTATAACCAAATCTAGGCCGCATGACCTAATCCGACCATATAGCCTTAGGACTCGACCATATTTTGATATGTTGCATTACTTGATTATTTGTTTAGTTGTTGAATGCTTGAAACATATAGATCACAACCTTGTTAGGATTGTTGAATCATCCATGGCCGTGTGTCCTTACTTGTATAAGCGTGGTCGAATCGATTCAATGCATGGTCGATATACTTGATTGCTACATGATCGAATTGATTGAAATCTAAATTGATTGATATATGGTTTCAGATGTCGAAACTCAACAACCTAGACTATGCAGCCCTAAATCTCTCTGGAGACAATTACCTACAATGGGCATTGGATACAAAGATTATCCTTAAATCTAAAAGACTTGGAGAATGCATTGTTGAGAACAATGAATCCAGTGAGAAAGAACGATATAGGGCAATACTCATTATTCACCATCACCTTGCTGAGAGTCTCAAAGATCAGTACCTAACCATTGAGAATCCTCTAGATCTCTGGAATGAGTTAACGATGAGATATGATCACCAGAGAACGGTGTTATTGCCTAAGGCATTATTTGATTGGAGGAATTTGAGGGCCAAAGACTATAAGTCTGTGGACGAGTATAACTCAGCCTTGTTCAAAATTGTTTCCCTTTTGAAACTATGTGGCGAGGTCATTACAGACAATGACATGTTGGAAAAGACCTTCTCAACATTCCATACGAGCAATGTGCTATTACAACAGAAGTATAGAGAGAAAGGTTTCAAAACCTATGCTGATTTGATCTCATGCCTACTATTGGCTGAGACTAATAATGAACTGTTGATGAGGAACAATGAAATGAGACCTCCTGGATCAACCCCATTACCAGAAGCCAACAAGGCCACGAATGAAAAGAAAGAAACCAAGGAAAGTAACCCACGTCCAGAACAGATCACACGGTCACAGCCGTGGTGGTTGGAATGGTCGTGGTCGAGGGCAACATAACTCAAACGGTCGAGGCAGTTTCTCGAACCGTGGTCGAGGGAACCACTATAACCGTGGTCGTGGTCCCAGTTTCGGCCATGGTCGAGGCAGAGGTGGTCGTGGTACACCATTTAAACCACCACACTCGACCAAATCTGTTTGCCATAGATGTGGTCTGGGAAATTATTGGGCAAAGAATTGTAGGACTCCCAGGGACCTTGCTGACCTATACCAAGAGAGTATAAAAGGCAAGAATCCAGAATTCCATTTGGTTCAAGATGATAGTGGTGATTTTGATCATGATCAAGATGATCTTATGGAATATGAAACTTCTGATTGTCTTAAAGAGTCTAGTTGATTTCGGCATCAAACCTTGTTTTGTTTTAAGTTTTGTTTCCTGTTGCTTTGATATTATGTTTTCTTTGATATACGACTTGATTGTTTTGCTTTTATGTTCATAATAAGATGAATGGTTTTTTATTTGATAGAATGAAAGATGATACGAGCATACTGATTGTGGACAGTGGGTCAAGCCATACCATTCTAAAAGACAAAAGATATTTCAAAGACTTGACCTAAAAAAATGCCAATATAAGTACTATTGCGGGTATAGTCAGCCTTATTGAGGGCCACAGCGAGGCTAGTGTCTTATTGCCTAATGGCACACACCTAGAGATAGAGAATGTTTTATACTCGCCCAGCTCTAAAAAGAGTTTGTTAAGTTTCAAAGATATAAGGTTGAATGGATACCATATTGAAACAATGGGCGAAGGGAACAACGAGTTCCTTCAAATAGTCCACCACGACCAAGGTCATAAGAAAGTGGTCGAGACTATACCTGAATTCTCTACTGGTTTATACTATGCTACAACCAGTATGATAGAGGCTAATGCCACAGTGAACAAAAAGTTCACTGATGATTTCACTTTATGTCACGACATGCTTGGCCATCCTGGTTCAAACATGATGCGAAAACTCATAATGAATACTCAAGGGCACATATTGAAAGAAAGACAAGTTATCCCAAAGAATCTCACAAGTGTAGCATGTACACAAGGGAAACTCATTGTTAGGCCATCACCAGTCAAAGTGACTAAGGAAATTATAAACTTTATGGAAAGAATCCAAGGAGATATATGTGAACCAATACACCCACCTTGTGGGACATTTCAATATTTCATGGTCCTTATAGATGCATCGACCAGATGGTCGCATGTATGCATATTGTTCACAAGAAATTTGGCATTTGCAAGATTACTTGCACAAATCATAAGATTAAAGGCTCACTCTCCAGACTTTCCTTTAAAGACTATACATCTAGATAATGCTGGTGAATTCACTTCCCAAGATTTTAATGATTATTGTATGTCCATGGGGGTAAGTGTGGAACATAATGTGGCACATGTCCATACACAAAATGGATTGGCTGAATCCTTCATTTAAAAGAATCCAATTGATTGCTCGACCATTACTAATGAGGTCGAAACTCCCAGTATCTGCTTGGGGACATGCAGTTTTACACGTAGCCGAGTTGATTTGCATCAGGCAATCTAGTGAGCATAGATATTCACCATCCCAATTGATCACGGGTCATGAGCCAGACGTGTCCCATCTCAAAACATTTGGATGTGCAGTATGTGTACCAATTGCTCCACCACAGAGAACTAATATGGGACCTCAAAGAAGGATGGGAATATATGTTGGATATAATTCTCCCACAATAATAAAATACCTTGAGCCAACCACAGGTGACTTGTTTAAGGCCAGGTTCGCAGACTCACACTTTGATGAGTCAAACTATCCAACATTAGGGGGAGACAATAAACTGGTAAAGGAAATTGAATGGAATCGTCCATCAGTGTCTTGGCAAGATCCTTAGACTTAAGAATGTGATTTAGAAGTCCAAAAGATAATACATATGCAAAATCTAGCTAATCAGTTGCCATACTCATTTGCTGACCCAAAGAGATTGACAAAGTCACATATACCAGTTTGTAATGCACCAATAAGAATTGATGTCCAAGAGAGACAAAGTCAAGTTGCTACAGAGTCTAACACACGTCTCAAACGTGGTAGACCAACTGATTCTAAAGATAAGGTTCCTCGAAAGGTTAAGAAAGGTGCATGAAAGAAAGTTGAGGAAATCGATATGGTCGACCCAACCATAGTCGAACCGACCATATCTGAACCAATACCAGACCAGGTCGATCCGAATGGACCTAATAAGGATGCTTGGGACGCCAAGCTTCTAGGTACTGAGGATATTGATAACAATGAGATCTCAACCAATTATCTTATGTCTGGAATGAAATGGAACAGAAAAGATGTTGACATATATGATATATTTGCATACAAAGTAGCACTTGAGGTTATGGATTTGAATGAGGATCAAGAACCCACGTTTATATTAGAGTGCACTCGTAGATCAGATTGGCTTAAGTGGAAAGAAGCCATAAACGTGGAGTTAAACTCTTTAAAGAAGAGAAATGTGTTTGGTCCAATAATCAGGATACCATATGATGTTAAACTAGTTGAATATAAGTGGGTCTTTCTGAGGAAAAGAAATGAACATGGAGAAGTTGTGAGATATAAGGCAAGGCTCGTTGCACAAGGATTCTCACAGAGACCAGGAATAGATTATGAGAAAACATATTCCCCTGTGGTGGATGCTACTACATTCTAATTCCTTATAAGTTTTGCTATAAGAGAAAATTTGGATTTACACTTAATGGATGTAGTAACTTCATACTTATATGGTCCACTGGATAATGAGATATACATGAGAGTTCCAGATGGTGTTGAGCTCAAAGATAAGAATAGTTCTCGAGAACAACATTGCATCAAACTGAACAAATCCCTTTATGGACTGAAACAAAGTGGCCGAATGTGGTACAATAGACTAAGTGAATACTTAGTGAAAGAAGGATACAATAATGATCTGATCAGTCCATGCATATTCATAAAGAAGTTTGAAAACAAAGGATTTGTGGTAATAGTAGTGTATGTTGATGATTTGAATATCATAGGAACATCTGGAGAGATTTCCCAAACGGTTGAATATCTCAAGAAAGAATTTGAAATGAAAGACCTAGGTAAGACAAAGTTTTGTTTGGGATTACAGATTGAGTACATAAACAATGGAATCTTTGTGCATCAAATGGCATATACCGAAAAGGTACTCAAGAGATTCAATATGGACCAATGTCATCCATTGTCATCATCCATGGTGGTTCGATCACTTAGTCCATAAACCAACCCATATGGTCCACAGAAGGACGATGAAGAAATTATTGGTCCAGAAGTGCCATATCTTAGTGCCATAGGAGCCTTGATATATCTGGCTAGCCACACTCGCCTAGATATATGTTTCACAGTTAATTTTTTGTCGAGATTCAGTTCATGTCCGACCAACAGGAACTGGAATGAGATTAAACATTTACTTCGTTACTTACAAGGAACGAAAGATCTTGGATTGTTTTATACTGACCAATCATAAGAAGGTTTAGCTGGTTTAGCTGATGCAGGTTACTTATAAGATCCACACCAGGTTAGATCTCAGACAGGTTATGTGTTTACCATTGGTGGGACGGCTATATCTTGGAGATCCATGAAGCAGACTATAGCAGCTACATCATCCAACCATGCTGAGATTTTGGCTATACATGAAACAAGCAAGGAATGTGTTTGTTTGAGATCCATGACTTAACACATTCGATCAGATTGTGGAATGGCCGATGGAAAAGATGAACCGACTATAATGTATGAAGACAATGCAGCATGCATAACTCAACTCAAAGATGGATACATTAAAGGAGATAGGACGAATCACATACTACCCAAATTCTTCTTTACCCACGAGTTACAGAAAGCACGCGAGGTCGAAGTGGTTCAGGTCCGATCCAGTGACAATTCAGCCGACCTGTTCACCAAGTCATTGCCAACTTCGACCTTGAAGAAGCTATTGCATCAAATTGGAATGAGAAGATTGAAAGATCTTCAGTGAGGTACGAAATAGGAGGAGTAATACACGTTGTACTCTTTTTCCTTAGCCATGGTTTTGTCCCAATTGGGTTTTCCAGGTTAAGGTTTTAATGAGGCAACACTTAGGGTGTATTACACGGTTATGGCATCCAAGAGGGAGTGTTATGAACCGTTTGTGGATTGCCATAACCCAAATAGTCAGATGGTCGATGGGCTGGTCGATGGGCTGGTCGATGGGCTGGTCGATGGGCTGATCGATGGGCATGTGGTCGGCCCGACCAATACTGGCCCGAATATAAACCAAGTCTATATAGGTTTACTAATCCTAGCTCAAATAAGATTAGGATTATGGAAATGGAAAACCTATTGCATGTTGGTTTTGGAGATTTTTTTTCTATGTTTTGGACTATTTTCATTATTGGTGTCGTTGTAATCTTATATAAGGAATCCTTTATTACTTAATAAGATATACGATTTTGCTCTCTCTTTTCTCTTAGCTTACAACAGTTTTGTAGTTTTGGTAAAAAAAAAATATTTTTGCAATTTTATCTTTTTTCATTAGTGACAAAATGATACTAAATTTATGTTTGAAATTTGTGAATTATATCAAAAGTATAATAGAAATTATATCATTTTAACAAAATCAACTCCATCCAAATAGTTAATTTGGTTCAGCTAACCGAGGTTAAAAATTAAACTTAAATCTATAAAACTCAGCCAAATGAATCATTTAGATGACTTGTAATTTACAGTACAAATGAACAAAATTTTCTATTTGTATCCAAATGGTTTATTTAGAAGATGAGTCTGGACGGTGAAACAAACAGTCCCTAATTAGAAAATAAGGTTACTACAAACATCAACACTCACCGAAACAAACATCAACACTCACCGAATTGTGCAAAGATACATAGTAAGGAATGAATGGGAGAAATGCACAAATTGCTTTCCTTCTAACTTCATGTCACCAACCAAAACAACGAACAAAAGATTATATCCGCAACTCCAACTTGATTACAATCTGCAAGAAATCAATAGATCTCAACTTCGATGTAGACATAATGACCACAAGAACATCAATGGTTTTCTCAGTGCAGGACCAAAATACAAGAAAACTCACGACAAATTGTCTCTTAAACAAAATACAAAATTATCATTCAAGTTGCACACTATCTATAACTTTGATAACATGTCTCAAGCTATGATCTCTCTTCGATCCAGACTCATTTGGAAGCATTTCTTGCATAACACCACATGCTTCTTTTATCAAAATTCTTAAACCACTAACTTAGTTTTACCTGGAAAAAATATGAAGGCCTGGTTAAGGACAATTTTAATTACAAATGGCGAGCTTGGGGCTCCATTCAACAGATACTCCATAGTCAAGGCTAAGTTCAGTCATGGGAGGAATGTTCTCAGCAGCGAAAAGCATAACACGAGGGAACATCAGATTGTTGTGATCATGCAGTACTAACTGAACAATGACATTTGAATCAGTACTATGGCTAATGTAACAAGCAACATTCCTCATCTTCGACACATCCATTGCGAAATCAACAGGAGGGATCTGAGGATGGGAAGGTGGCTCGTAATCAGGAAATACCTGAGACAAATCTCCCCAAGCATTCCATCTAGCAGAAGAAAACCGAGCAGGATATACCGATGTATCACCACTCATGGTCAGAATGTTGGCTTGTTCCCTTGTCAAAGCAACCCCGACATACTCACAAATAAAAGAACCAGCATGTAATATATCTAAAGACCGAACTCCCCAACCTGTTTCCGCCGACCTAAACACTTCTAGTCTAGTTCTCAAACCATTTTGAGTCACACGGTTACGACAAGTTGGAGGGCATTTACATGCCGGTCCACACTCATGTATTAACGGTCTGAGTCTTATCAAATTCCCATTGCAATCATAAGCAAACTCACCTCCATTTTTCATTTCACAAAAGCAGCCACTGGTACAGCCTGAGATACAGTTGCATCCACTTAGAGTATTACTCTGTTCAAACAATATGCCACTCGGAAACAAAGTTTTGGTGAGATACTCGTAATACAAAGGCTCTTGATCATTGTCAATGTCGTTAAATAAAAACACTGGAGCATTCTCCTTCCTGTTAGATATATCGAAGCTGATGTAACCGCTTGGTTTCACAGACAAGGGGTTGGTTTTAAGAGTCTTAGCAAGCTTCAAAACCGAGCAACCCATCTCGACTTGCCCTTCGATTCTCTCCAGCCTAAACTTAAAGACACCGAAGCCAGACTTGCCAACATCGAACCACGAGTCAACAATCCTAAACAGCCCATCATAGACATAAACTTTGCTAGAAACCGAGTTCTCATACTTAAACCCTCTAACCACTCTCACTTCAATCCCATAATACATACTCCTCTCCAAAGCAAGATTCCCACCTTCTAGCCTCTGATGCTCAGCTTGCCTACCAAGCTTGTCTTGCCCACCATGTCCTGTATAGATAATCACATCTCCTTGGTCATCATCATCCTCATACCCACCTGAAACAATCACACTAGTAGCAATAGGCTCTCCATTAGAGCTACGGCTGCCTATGAGATAATCAATTCCCGCTTGGGTCTGTCCATGTAAACCCATAACGCACAACTCAAGCCTGAAAAAGAAAATATCACCAACTTGAACTCCAGGAATCGAACCCACGATGCGTTTGTCACGGTTTAGCCACAATAAACGATCTTTCATCATCGAGGCAGCTTTACTATCAGCCCTACCTCTCCTTCTGTCCATCGAAAGCCCATCACGCTTTTCCTCCATTATCAGGAAGATCCTAAGAGAATCGTAGACCATCCTCGTCTTCCTCACAACTTCTCGGAACTGTCTCTCTCCTTCAGGTCCAACATCAGTGATCCTTACAAGCTCCGACGAGCGTTCCTGCGGTTTGGGCCTTCGCGTAACGAGGGACGGTGAAGGGTCATTGAGTGAGTAACTAACCGGCATCGGCTCTTCTTCCTCCTTCACTGGTACAATTGCGCCGGTTAGAGAATCCAGAGATTCGAGCACCGTGACGTCCTCATGCCGCTCGAGGCCTTGTGCCAACGCTGAGCGAACTGTCTCAGCGACATTATTGTACTCTGTGTTCAAGTTAGCTTCGACTGAGAGGTTGAAACTGAAGTTGGAAGAGGATGGAATCGGAGCTTGGGGTTCCGAATCAGTGACAGGCTCGAGCTTTGGGATCAGTGTAGGTGACGGATTGAAGGACGGAATGTTAGAAGTCATATCTTTCAACGACAAGGGTAAAGAAAGGAGAATAGGGTTAACGAGTTCTTTAAGCGAAATGGGTTCTTGATTTCAAGCTACGTCAATGGCGGAGAAGAAGCTTGCGTCAGTCTCTCTACTCGAGATCTTTCCCTACAGAGATTCATTGTGTGTTTTCTCAAAATTTGATAAAACAAACACTGATCTATATGAATTCAAACGGCTATACTGCACTAAAATCAGGCAGGAAAAAACCCCAAAAGTTTACCTGTAATTTGAAAGCAAAATCCAAGATCTCCAGTTATTGAACCCTATGCTATGACTATGGTGTGTTTGTTTGGTACAAGCCAAACACTACACACCACAACCATTATTTATGTAAAAAATAACAAAAAAATATATTAAAGAAAAACATAATCAAAAACATTTTTATAAAAGATATAAATATATACTTAAGGTTCAAATTTATGTGATGGAATTTTGAGAAAGATGTGTTTTAATTTTTTTTTTTTTAAATTTAAATTTTTAAAATAAAATGGATTTTTTTTGTCAACTTTTCGTTTATTAAATGAAGCCCAAATGACAGTTTTACAAGCAAAACAAGATTAATAAAATATATTTAGCCTAGGATGAGCCCAAAAATAAAGATAAGTTGAAATTGCATGAATAACACGTGTACAACACATGTTAATCTCTTAGGCTTCACCACCGCTCCGTGAATCGAAGAGAGAGAAACGTCGCCGGAAACTCTGGCCAGGCATTCATGCTCATCGTCTTCGATTCTCTTGAGTTGCTTGTTTGCTCCCAAACTCCTTCAATCGCCGATGAAGACCTTGAAACAGAACTCGAAACAGAACATTGTTGGAACGCATGTCTATACGACTACTCCAACTCTTCTATTCCTGCATCGAATCTTCATAAAATCTTTAAACTCTCTACTCTTAATTTTCATGGAAAATTCGCTATTTATATGTAAAGATTGACTCCAAATGCAAATCAAGAGTTGAGCATATCTAATGAAAGGAAAACGAATCCCACAGAAACTGAAGGAATGAAAATAAGTCGAGAAGGAGGAGAGCTAGAAACCACATCAAAAAAGCTAAACTAAACGGATTCCGCAAACAGAAGGTTTAATCAAACTTAGCCGAAGAAGGAAAATCACCTAATGAGATTGGAAATCCGCAAAACCGGAACAAAGACTCGATCAACTGATCAAGTTATTTATATGCAAAAAAAAACAAAAAAGGAAAGGTAACCGGCGGCAAAGGCCACCAGCCACCGCAGATCGATACTAAGATTAAACGACTTCTAGAGAGAAGATAGAGAATATATAGAGAGAAAGGGGTGGATCTAGTTTGGTCTAAGGTTAATAACATAAAATAAAATGGACTATTTTGCTCATTTTTCGTTTTTGAGAGTTATTTTGATGACAAAACTAAAAAAAAACTATTTAAAAGAATAGCCTTAAAATTAAAATAAAATTTGTTTTAAACCAAAAAAACATATACTTTCTTTCATTTGGTTAATTTGTACCATTTTGTCTATAATTCTCTTTTCTATTTGTGAAAATAAACCAAATAAATAATTTTACAAACCAAAATAATTAGGAAAAATAAGGATTGTTGAAAAATACATATATCAATGTCGAGTTATTTTTTTGTTTTAAAAATGTTTAAATAAAAAATTTAGATTTTGTTTTACAAACTGCAAAATTTACATTTTACGAAGTGGAAAATAAAATCTACGATTTTCATTAAATCTACTCAAATTAAAATAAGTTATTAAATAAAAGTAATCTAAAAATATTTGAAATACACATTTTGCGTTTAACCCATCACTCTAAAATATGTAGAACAAACAATTTACACATTATTCAAAATCTAAAATCTGTAGAAATAGAGTTCAAACATGATAACTATATTTTATATAGTAGAATGCAGATTCTACGAATTGATATAAAAAGTTCTGAAAATATAGAAAATACAGTTATAAAAAATATTTAGAGATATTATGTTTCTATATTTGCAAAAATAGAATTTGTTAACCAAAAACAATCGATTATATAAATTTGGTATATTATTAATAAATGAACTAGAATTTTTTTTTTTAAATTATAACAAAATCTGTTGAGAAAGAATCTAACAAAAGTTTACTTAAAAATTTAAATATTTTTATAAAATTATACATTAATAAATTTCGTAATTAGTAATATAATATTATTATATATCAATTTAACTAAGTTTTTATTATAAAACAAGAAAATAAAATTCTACACTATTTTTTCATAAATTCTATAAATATATCCTCTATTATATAAAAATAGGAGTGTTACATTAGTTAAATGCGGTAAAATTATATTAAATAGGTAAATTAACAAATTTCAAAAATTTATCTACTATTAACAAATAGTAATTAGACCATTTCAAAAATTAGTCAATATGACATACTTAATTATTTACATTAATAATAAACCAACTAAAGATTTGAATTTTATTTTTTAATTATAACAAAATCTGTTGAGAAAGAATCTAACAAAATCTTACTTAAGAATTTGAATAATTTTATAAAATAATATATTAATAAATTTCGTAATTAGTTATATAATATTATTATAAATCAATGTTAACTAAAATTTTATTATAAACAAGAAAATAAAAATTCTACTATTTTTTATAAATTCTATAAATGAACTCTGGATTATATGAAAATAGAAGTGTTATATGAATTAAATATGATAAAGTTATATTAAATAGGTAAATTAACAAATTTTAAATTCTAAAGTTTTTCATTTAAATAAATCATCATTCATCATTAAAATAGGATAAAATTCATAAATTGTATAATAGATTTATACAAAATAAATGTATTAACATATGTTAAACTTATATATCTACAATTTTTTATTTATATTGAAACTCTCAACTATATATTGCTTAAAATGTTTGTATACAAAAATATAATAATATATAATAAACTTTAATTCATATACTATTTTTTAAAAAAAATGTCAATAGAAAACTATGTTATTTTAGCAACTCACTTAAAATATTAATGAAAAATCCAAATTTTATTTTAAATTTATTTTTGTTTTAATTATAAAAAATATGTTGGGAATTTTCTTTTAAATAGTACCAAAATTCAAATATCTTATGTATAAAATAATAGATTAGATGTAGTAACAAAAAAATTCAAAATTAATTTGATTTTCCAAACTCAAAAATAGTTGTGTAATTTTCTAGAGTTTTTTTGACAAATATAAAATTTTGAAAATAAATATTTACACTCAAAATAATAACATTGCAAATTCTACAAAAGATTAAATCGTGGATGATAAAGAATAAAGTTTTGAAATACAACACGAAAAAACTATTTGAATATGTTGTAAAAATTAAAGCAATGAAATCTTAATTTTTAAAAATAAAAATTAATATCACAACATCCAAAAATATCATATATCAATAAATTTTAATAAAATAATATGATAGATACTACTAAGTATAAAATTTACTAAAAATAGGTTTATATTATTTAAACAAAACAGTGTTTTTACTTATAAATTCCGTAAAACACTAAAATGATATATGTTAAAGTATATTTTCTTATACATATTAAATAGATTACTTTTAATTAATATAAATAAAGAAAATTTAAAATATATATATACAAAATGTATAAATTAAAGAAAAAAACATATTTTGAAAGAGATTCTTTATTTGATTATTTCATATGGTTATTTTATTGTATTTCAACTCAAAAATATATTAGTAAGTAATAAAAATTAATAACAAGTTAAAATGTTTTAAACAAATCACTATATATTAATAATTTTGAGGAAGAAATATAAAAAAATATTATAGAGCTACACAATGTATAACACTAAATTAAAAATTATATAATTAAAATATTTGTAATAATATCAAATATATTTATAAAATAGAAAAATATCCGCGGGTTAAAATCTAGTTCATTTGTTAAAATATAATCACATCACTGAAAATTTAGTGTTCAGAAGACATACAAAAAGAAAGGCTTTTAAAATAGTGATATTCTTATTTAACATAATCCGAGAAGATTCTGGTGAAAAAGGTTTTTATTCTTCACAAACTGCAAGATCTGAGAGTAACTCTACCGTACTTACATAATAAATCACCAAAGATATTAACTTTGTGAATGAGAGAGGAAAACCAAAAGTTGTAAGATACAACAGAGTTGAGCTTCTACAATAGTCTTAATCACAAACCGTTTCCTTTACAGTGCTTCTAGTCCTTGAAACTTTTGAACCTTCATAAGCGTTAAATAATTCATAAGCATTAAATAAGCTGCAATGATAACCAAAAGAATCATTTTGAAACAATTATAGAAAGATAGGGCAAAGCGAAGATAGAGATACATACAGTGTAAGTCCTGCACTATTGTTTTCATCAAAGCAAGATAGGAAAATAAAAGAGGGCTTCGGAAGAGAGATGATACCTTCCCAACTCTTCTTTTGGCATATTTGTAATAAGAAGTCGAGCATCACCATGAAGCAGCTGAAAAAAAAATTCCAAAACATATGTAAAAACGCATCAGACAGCAGTTTAGACCAAGTAATATAATATAACTTTAAGAAGCATAGTACACAACCTTGGAGGCTTTAATGGCATGACGGATTTCATCAGAAACAGAACGACAAAGAGCAACCTGCATCACTTTGGTTCGAGCCGAAAAAGAACCTGAACCAATAAGAACCAAACTACAAATCAAGACGTAATATAACTTATATTAATCTCTGTTACATTCAAGCAACACCCATCTATTCTAGTTACAGATATAAAAAAAAGACAAAGAAACTGACCATTATGTTTAAATTGTCGATTAAACTCCTTGAACTTGATATTCCTAATGATTTCAAAATAGAAAACATAGTCAGATTTATATTTCTCCACAGCCTCTCTGATTCTATTAACAATACTCTCCTTGTGCTCCCTTTCTTCCGTTCTTCCCTGTCTTTGACAAATTAACTGCAATAACAACAACAACAACAACAACAACAACAACAAAACAATACCTTCAGGAACCATTCATCAACTGATTTGACAATATAAACAAAGGCTTAGGCTTTATCAAAAGGGTTCCTTTTCTTAGTAACTCTAAACCATTGATGGCGTCTACAGAAAAACCCATAGCTTCCCAACTAAGTAATGAAGTGCTACAGTTAAAAAAAAGAACCATGAAAGAGAGAAGAAAGAAAGAGGTCAAACATGGTATGTCTTGCTTTGACTTGGCATGTATTCAGGATGAAGGCTTACCTTTTTATAGCTAGAGATCCACCGCCTTGTAGAAAGAGAAGATGCAGTGAATGATAAAATCGTGCCTCTTGTGGGTAGAAAGAGTAAAGATGGTTGTTAATGGCGACTTTAATGGATACCGAAACGTTTTGGAGGGGAAGAATATGAAACGAAACTATGTGAGTCTCGACACAGAGATTCATCACGAATATTCAGTGAACCTATTGAAACTCCATTTTCGGTTTACATGGTGAGAGATTGAAGAAAAGGATGAACCCTAGATGCAGTTTTCGTCATTGGGGAAGAAGACGCTGTCCTCTCAAGCTGGGCTGGGCTATTGTCTTTGACAAACCAATATAACGAAAAGCAAGCCCAAAAATCCCAAAAATCTTAATTCGTAGGTTCGTATAGAATCAAACGTAAAAAATAAAAAAACTTCCGATAAGATAGACATGTGGCACCTCCTCCTTACACTATTTGATGACATGGCATCTTCAAAGGAGAGAAAAATTCTTCTTTATATTTAAATGAATGATAAAATCGTGCCTCTTGTGGGTAGAAAGAGTAAAGATGGTTGTTAATGGCGACTTTAATGGATACCGAAATGTTTTGGGGGGGGAGAAGAATATGAAACGAAACTACGCGAGTCTCGACACAGAGATTCATCACGAATATTCATTGAACCTATTGAAACTCCATTTTCGGTTTACATGGTGAGAGATTGAAGAAAAGGATGAACCCTAGATGCAATTTTCGTCATTGGGGAATAAGACGCTGTCCTCTCAAGCTGGGATGGGCTATTGTCTTTGACAAACCAATATAATGAAAAGCAAGCCTAAAAATCCCAAAAATCCCCAAAATCTTTATTCGTAGGTTCGTATAGAATCAAACGTAACAAATAAAAAAGCTTTTGATAACATAGACATGTGGTACTTCCTGCTTACACTATTTGATGACATGACAGCTTCAAAGTAGAGAAAACTCTTCTTTATATATAAAGATGTTAGATATCTCATTAAAGAGGCTTGGTCTTGTGGTCTCGAGATGTCTACTACAGGTTCAAAGGAAGTAGCGGCCTCTTTGTTCACTTTTCTCATTTTTAGGTTAAAAATATTAAATGAGTAAAACACCCCCATCCTCAACCTCAAACCTGCGTTCTCTGGTTTTAGCAACAGCCATTGTTTCATTTTTTTTTATTTCACTTCGTTCTCTTGACAATATTGTGAGTTGTAATATATACAACAGATCTATGATAAAATCTGCGAATGAATGCATCAAAATCAATCCCAAATCTATTGTTCCCATTTTTCTGTTATAACTTTTCTCTTCACATATCTATTGTGTTTTCTAAACGTGAACAAGTGATTGATACCTTTTTATTGTCTCATATGATTGCATTAAACTTGAATTATTCAAAATGTTCTCTTAATCTAATCAAACAAAACAATATAAAAATAAATAAACACTAGATTTCAAAGCACGAAATTATTTGTGTTGATAAATTTGTTAATATGTATTTTGATAATTAATATGTTTATGCTAAGGGATTGGGTTTTCGGTTTAATTCCAATTTTTTTTTTAAATTTTTTTTATGTTTGGACGTTTGGTGATGTTGCGGTTGTGTTTTTTTTTTTCAAGAGCTATAAGGACAATTCACTTATTTATAAATCGGGTTTGGTTTTGATTTGGTATGAGAATTATGTTTGTCATTTTAGGCAAAATTATTTAATTAAATAAATCATAAGTAAAAAGAATTTAATATCATGTTTATTTTTAACGTGTTAAATTATATTTTTGGTACTTGTACTTTTATGTTTGCAAACATAAAAATGAAAACCTTTAATTGAGAAATTGTCAAAATACCACTTTCTTTTTGTCACTTTTCACTTTTACCTTAATCACTTTTACCCTTATTTTTATGAGAAAAAACACATTTATAACCTTTGGGTTAATTAATCAAAGATTTAGGGTTTTGAGTTGAGGGGTGGGGATATGGTGGGGTATGGTTTAATAATATAAAATTTAGGATTTTAATTTTTTTTTTTTAAAATGCCTCTTAAAAATTGGTATTTATGAAAATGTCTCTTTAATGAAGGTAAAAGTGAAAAAATGGTACAAGGAAAGTGATATTTTTGAAAATTCTCCAATTTAATTCATAATAGTTGTTTATAGTTATACAAAGTTATACTTTGTTACATATAATATTGGTAAACCATGATGATAGTACTATTGCAGTTAACAAAAATCAATTAATTATAGGGAAATAATGTTATAAATACATATACTATTTTTTAGAATATTTTATAATTGTTTCAATACGAAAAAAAAAATCTCAATTTCTCTGTTTTAGAAATATTATAATACAAAGTGAGCTTTAAATACTGAAATACAAAATGATAAGATAACTATATTAATGTACATTGGGCTTATAATTCATGTTGATGTTTTGTTCAATATTACACAAGCCTACAATTGTTGTAATAGCAACCGATTAAGAGCACCATTATTCAATGTGCTTAGAGGGTTACTTAAAGTGGGGAGCCCACCAAAACTTTAAGCATCCTTTAAGCACCACTTCTTAAAATACCTAAATAAGCACCACTTTTTGTACTGTTCGCGGGTCTCACTGACACGTGACGGCCCGCAATTGTTCCGTTTTTAATTTTTTTTTAAAAAATAAAAAAAATAAAAACAAAAAATAAAAACAGAAAAAAAAAACACCCCAAATGGGGTGCTTGGATGCTCTAACAAAAACAAAAGTCTTTTAAGCTTCCAAGAAATATCTTCTTCCGACAAACAAAAACATTTGTCCCTCCCTCGATTTTTTTTCAACGGAATCTGAAGAAACATGATCGATCAACACAAATCGTTGAAGGTATATCTCCAATAACTTATTGCTGATAAATATATATCATAGGCTTATCAAAACCATTTATTTTGATCTAAAATCATTTTTTTCGATAAGGTTTGCATGCCAAATCGATGAATGTTCTGTTTAATCTTAGTTTGATTTTGTTTGTTTCATATATGTCTAAAGAAAATCCGAAGACATGGAGCTAAAAGATTCAGAAAGATTGACCTCTTCAGGTAAATAGACTTTCAAACTTCCTCTTAGTCGATATATATAGCTGGTTCATCGGGTTTATTTAACATGATTCAAACTAATTCTGATTTTTTTTAAACTGTTTTCTTAATATTTCTCATGTCGATCGATGAGTTATGCCGTTCAAATAGATGGTCAAAGAAATATACTTGTTTTTATCTAAAGAATATCCAAAGAACCAGAGCTAAAATATCCAAAAACGTCGATCGCTTCAGGTAAATAGACTATCAAACTTCCTCTTAGTCGGTATATTGCTGGTTCATCAGGCTTATTAACCTGATTCAAAGTAATTCTGAATTTTTAAAAACTATTTTATGAATATGTTTCATGTCGATAGATGAGTTATGCAGTTCAAATAGATGGTCAAATCCTCTTTGCATAAGTAACGTAGATAAGGAGAAACATTCTCAATCATCATCTATGAGAGTGTGAAGCTTTGAGATATACATGGCTTGTCCAATAATGTCTCTGAGACAGCCATGGCTTGTCCAATAATGTCTCTGAGACATCCATGGCTTGTCCACTACATTGCAAATTTTGAATCTCTGAGACATCCATGACTTGTCCAATAATGTCTAAGTTTAATAAAATAGTAAAGATTATTAGTGGACAATTTTTAGATATACAATAAATAATAATAATAATAATAATCATAATAATAATAATAATAATAATAATAATAATAATAATAATAATAATAATAAAAATTATCAGTTAAAAAGTCAACATCTAATCTTCCACTCATAATAGTATCGAATGATGCTAATGAAAGAAGAGAAATTAGGCGTAATATACATAAGAAAAAAAAAGATTTAGGTATATAACCATAACAACTTATAAGCTATAATATTTTATATAATTTTATGAAATATTCTAACAATACCCTTACATGCAAGTAGAAGGTTGTAAACTTTTTTTATCTGTAACTTGAAAATTGGAAAAGAAATATCATTTACAAACCTATCGCATGTGAAACAGAAGATCTAGGTGAAAAAATCAATTACAGAGGACCTTCTGCTTTCAAGACGACATGAGTGATTGCGGAGCACAAGCTAAGAAATCAAGGTAATTCCAAGATGATTTTAAAACATAGTGGACACAACATAAGTTTTGAAGCCAAAACATTCTATTTCTTAGACTATTAAATCGGAACCACATTTTATTTTACAGATCCGATTGGAAGGAGGTTACCGGCATGGCGACGAGAAAGGTAATGTGACACAAAGTTTTAGTTAATTTTAGTTTTGTAACATAATGTAGGATTTTCCTATTTTGGTTCTGAAAACGTGACATGACCATGTATGTGTTTGTGTTTTAGTTGTCTGTTCTCCAACATAAGTTTCTGGGTTTGTGGATGGAGGAGAAATTGATTTATTTTGTAAATGATAAGACTATACTATAAAAGAAACATAAATCGTATAGTAGTGTATTGTATTTAAATTTTGCTTGGGTTGACTAGAGCAGTGATAATGGGAGATTGTAATGTGTTTTGGTCCTTATTGTGTTCTATGGATTGGGTATTTTCATATTGTTTGGCTTGACTAGTGCATTTAGTAAAACAATTAATTTTATTAATATGATATTGGTATCAATGGATTATTCTATACCATTTATCAGTATAGTATAATTTTTATGTTTCATATTGTATCAGCCGGACAGACTTAGGTGTGGGTGACATAATTAAAAATTACTTCAATTTGCGCTGGATAAAGGTGATAAAAACAATCTTTTCATATGCTCAGCAGGAGCAGTTGGCGAAGTTGAAGTTCATGCGCAGATTATGCTAATGGGGATGCATACATTTCAGTCATGTTTGCCCACCATTTGTGGTCACGCCAATTAGTAACACGTAAGAAGTATGAAATATGGTAGGTGTTTGCAGGAAAGCAAATCTGTTATGAGATTGGAGACTTTGCCTTAGTGACCGGTTTCAATATGTTATGAGTTTGGAAACTTCGCCTTAGTGACCGGTTTCAATTGTTAATGTTGCGGCTGCAAGCAACTAACGTTGACCTTTATGTAACTACTATAGTGTGAAACTAGTATAACCCTTTTAATATGGTATCCCAAGATCTGTTGTTTTTTGTTAGTGTCGAACCTATACTATCTATGATATACTATAGTATAGTTTTTTAAATGGCAATACAATGACTATTGTTCTTGTAAATGTTGTGTGTGCAAGCAAATAAACATTGACTTTTTAGTATTTAATGTTGTATTTTACTATTTCATATTTGACTTTCCCCATTGTATCATACCCTTGTCTCATATTAACAATTTCCAAGAACTAACTACGACAGTCTTATGTGCTTGTTATTTATATTTACTTAGGTGACTATAAAAGGCATCATATAGTATAGTACGTTACCTGAGTCTGAACCTTTTACATTGATAGTAAACTCCTCATTACTTTTTTCTACTAAACTATAGTATCGTTTAATAAATGATAATACAATGACTATTTGTGCTTTCAAATGTTGCGTGTGCAACCAACTGAAATGTGACCTTTGTGTTTCTACTATCGTGTGAACCTAGTATAGCCCTTTCTGATGGTATCCCAGAATCTGTTATATTTGTTTCTCTTTAACCTATACTATCTAAGATATACTATAGTATAGTTTGTTAAATAGGAAGACGATGACAATGATGATTCGAAATGTTTGTCATTCCGGGAATCCTTTTTTTTTTAAAATATCGCACATATACTATATTAAACATACTATAGTATAATTCTTTAATGAGACTACAAGGACTATTGTTTTGTATGCTCCTCACATGCCCAATTACGTTCCCTCATTAAAGCCTGCCATTCTCGTTTTTGCTGGGATGTTATATCGTACCTATACTTTGCCATGTATACACTAGTTTTATTTGTACCTTCCTAATACACGGTTCCAACCAGGTGCCTGCTTTTGTTTTACTACATACATCTTTTTTTTCCTATTGCATATGTATCCATACGCTTCTACCTCATGTTATGCCGCCTAAAACGTACCTTGTTTTCTCTCGATCTTCGTAGCCTATTATATATCATATATAGTAACTTTTGGCACCCGCCTTGTCTGCGTATGTTCTTATTCCTTATATTTCAAGCCTATATTCTACAGTCCAATGTTTGCAAGTTTTTTTTTGTTTCCAACGTCTAAACTGTTTTCTTTATTGCATTTTCGTCTACATTCTAGTCTCAGATGCGTCAACGCTGATGCTGTCATATGATCGCTCCTGTTCTATACTATTGCATATATAATATAGTATAGTGTTTCCGTCTGGTTGCCTCATGTCCATATTACGTGGCCTTTTCATCATGTTATTGTTCGAGTTTTGTGTTACGCTTTAGATGTCTGACTCGCCTCATCTGCACGCGCCAGCGATTGAAAGGAGAAAACTGTCCAGCTTTGGTCATAATTGTGACATCACTTTTCCCATGGCTATATTCTTCATTTTTCATTCCCCTATAAATATTTAGCAAATTGACCCATGAAAGAAATATGTCATCGTTTTCGAAATCATAGGATTTAATAACCTTCTGATTGATGAAAGTCATCTGGTATATATGTCGTGTTGGTTGGTAAAGTCTTTCAGCTAGACTCACTTAGAGGTTCTCTATAGTCCTCCATTCACTAAGATTGCATTAGTTCTCCAAAGAATTCAAATAGTTCCTCTTACATGTAGCTTGAATCTTGCACCCCTGTAAGAAAATAAATTGAAAAACATAGGTGTTAACCACGAAATCACAATAACCAAACATATATGGGACAAAAAATCTATTTATGCTAGTTGATACAATATCTTACAAATACGCTTTTAGATCAACTATTTTTATTACCTGCTTGTTTGCTAATATGATTTTCAAACTCTCACTTAACTCGACATTGGATGGTTTCCAGGTGTGTACCTCTTTGGATTGATTCAACCACGTTGTTTTCCATGGCCTAATCTGATCAAGGTATGATATCTCTTGATTGGAAGACATGATATCAAAAACTTTTAGAAAATAACGTGTTTGCTTAGGAGGTTTGATCAAATGCAATATATATAAGAAAACTTTAGGGCGTCACTTTAGCATATTCTAATTTCAATACAATTAGAGAATATATTGTCATAATCCGATATCTTGACCATCAAGTTAGTTTAAGTAAAGGAAAATTAAATTTATTGATATAATGTGAATCACGAATAGAATATTTGCAGCTGTAAAGATTGACCACATATTTATGCTCTAGTATATTTGATATTTTAGGTGTACAACTTCGACAATTTTTGTTTATATTTCAAATTCTTGTTTCTGAATATTTTATTTATATTTTATGGGTTCTTAATTTGAACATAAATTTTCAACTAAAAAGATTACCCGAGTATATTGAATAGTTAGTAATCTCGTTATTATCAAAATTGGAGTATCAAGATAACTTTTTTTATTTATCGACTTTAATATCTTTAAAAGTGAATCGTGTTTAGGAGTTTGTCTCTTAAGTATTTGGGGTTTAGGTTTTTGTCTCTATTTCATAATCTATATATCTAAAAATGCAAGCTTCCAAATAAATATATACACGATTCTATTCATATATGTTAGATATTCATATTTGATAATAGGGCAGCATGTATAATAATGTATAGTACGTTGTTTCCAAGATGTATATATTAATGTATTGTTTAAATGTAGAAAATGCACGGTCCAATATGTGTTTAAAAACGTGAGTGTTGATGGAGGCCACTAAATTATATCGATCATGGTTATTTAAAATCTATATATCTAAAAATGCAAGTTTCCAAAGAAATATATAGGGAAATTGGGCTGCATACACATAGTACAATTAAAATTAAGTGGGTAACCATAACAAAGCCTTGGCTATGATATAATACATATTAATCTATAAAGTGACGATAATGTCCTTACATGTGCGTGAAAAGTGCTATATGTCGACGTGTCTTCTTGTACGTCACAAAAACGGTTTCGTTCACTTACAAACACACATGAGCACCGGCGCAACACAAGACCTATTTCACATGACACGATTGCGAGTGACTGGTTAAGAAGAGATATAAGGAATTTAGGGTAGACGTGCGCTGGCGAGATGGTTCGACCAACAAATCTAGGGTTATTGAGGTGATTTGAATTTCCTGGTGAGGTGAGTTAAAAGAAACAATCGATGAGTCGTGGTAAACAGTAAAAAGAAAAAAAAAATAGACTTGTTGCCTAGAATTACGGGTTGTGACCCATTTTCAGCGAAACTAAATTGTAACTAACTAAAAACAGCTTTGGTTTTGCAGATCCGGTGGAAGAGGGATACGACGACAACAATTAAAAGGTAACCTAACATCAATTTCAAATTGTCCCCTTTATTGTAATGTTTTACTTGGAGCAATAAAAATTAAAGCTTTGCATATGTGGGGCGGAGGTTTGTGTGGGGATTGTACATCAAAGGTTCTGGGTTGAGGGGTTGGAGATAGTCATGAATGTTGCAAACGAACAAACTATACTATAATAATGAGTGTAATAGTATAGTATCGTTTGATATGTTACACAGTTTTAAAAAGAGTGCCTATAATATAATGTCTTATAAATGGCCTTCATTAGTAAAATATGATTGAAATTTCATGGTTCCTACAATTTATACTATGATATGTCTCATGCGATTGAAATAGATGATGATATACTTCACCATGTTAACAAATAAACTATACTCAAAATTCAATACTATACGATCAAGAAAATATTTTTTGTGAAGATGGCTATTGTGTTCCATTTGGTTACCGTGTAACGACGATAGAGTAGGGACAATGTTATATAAAGTTGAGGCTGTACTTTATTATGTGGAAGATAGTATAGTTTAGCCCATTGTGGTATTCACTTTATATACTGTTAGTAGATAAAAATAGTATAGTACACGTTGGTTTGTTGTAACATGAAGATGTTGTGTTGATCACTTCAAGTCTTCCTTCCGAGTTTTACCTAATCATGATGTTACTGTATTCATAATTGTAAGTTGTTGCTTAAACGGTTTAGTGTAGTATGGATACCAGTTATTTCACATAAGTTACATATGTTTGATTAGTTGGGGACTATACTATAGTTTTGGTATAGTTTGGAAATGGTGACTTATTCTTAATTACAATTCACTTATCATGTCTAACTTTTCCAATTACATGTGTTACTTGTGAAATTTTCAGGTCTAGCATGAGTTACGACAGTTGTTCTCATGGAAGTCAGTGCAACAAGACAACTTAATCGGAGGTGCGACTCCCTGACAAAAGCCTCACTTGGTTCTGTAACAATACATATGCAGTTGAAGTATTCTCCGGCTTTAATCAAGACTTACTCCTGCAATGAGCTAATTTGTGCCATTTTCTTTCATCTTACATTACTAATAAGTATTAACCTATTTTCTCGTTTAATTTTTCCTGCATACGACTTCTCTCTATCACGTAAACTTTGTTTTGCAGACAAAAATAAACTTGGTTTCTCGTACATTTGTTATGTATGTTAACGTCCCTTAGCTGTCACATTAACTTTCAACCCAAATAGTTAGGCATTGTGGACATACACAAAATTAAATGGTTGTTTTTGTGTGGAGCATGCCATACTAAATCGCTAATATAGTAACGCAATGGATGAAACCAGACTTCATAAAGCGTTTACAAATTCATATGCATATTCTATATGGTTAGGTGGTTGCAGATTTTTTGGCTTATTCTATAGAATGTATGTGCATGATATATAAGCCCTTTGTTGTGGTTTATAACAACAATACTATACTGAAACAATTATAGTATAGTAATTTGTTATGTTTTGGATGAGGCGTAGTGTTATACTATATGCAATATGTGTAATTATGTCTCTTATATAGCACACTCCTCCAACTTAGAATTCTTTACGCTGAGAATTGTCAGCTTGTTAATTGACTAAGCTACTTGAATACACTTACTG